>OY390721.1:32726750-32883917 GCA_959613375.1 Heteropelma amictum
AAAAAAATTGAGAATTGAAAAATTGTCAATCAAAAGAGAATTTAAGAAGGCAAAGAGAAAAAAAAGATGTATTTTCTTTGAAAATCTCGGATTCGTTAAAGTCTAGCATTTTGGTGAAGAAAAATGTGATTTCAAACACGTTTTTTCGTGCCGAGTCTCTCGCGCGAAATCCAAGGGGGAAATCCAAGGGGGTCCAATCCAAGAAGGGGAAAAGTTTGAGACTTTTTTTTTAATTGCACCGCCGAGATCTCGTTTCGCGAGTGTGGGTGTTTTTTTAAGGTAGTTCTATCGTTAGATTCAAATCGAGAAATTGTTTTGCAGTTTTTCTCACATACAAAATGGTTCGCGGGCTTCAGTTAAATAAGAAAAGTTGTTGCAAATCGACTAAAGAACAGCATACTCCAAATTCACGGTCATCCCAGGTGATATGTGCTTGCTCTATAATTACAAAAATTGCGAAAAAAATTTTCTTAAGATTTTTTTGGAAAACTCAAGAAATCTTCTTTGATGTTGCATAAAAATGTATGCAAAGTTTTAGAAGGCTTCACCACGTAGAAGCCAAGATATTCATTGATGAAAATGCAACTTTTAACACGCGCTCTTACGAGAGACTACCGAAAATTGTGATTTTTACCAATAAATATCTCAACTTCCACGTGGTAAAACCTTCCAAAATTTATTACACACGTATATATGACATCAAAGAATACGTATTTAAATTTTCAACAAAATCTTAAGAAAACGATAAAACGATAGAACTACCTTAAATTGAAAAATCCTTCGACAAAAACGTTGGCTGTTGTTCGTTGAAAAGATTTTTTTTCGTCTCGTTTATTCCGTTTAATCCGATGACGCTTTAATGTGTTTCCGAAAATTTGACAGCTGTCATCTGTCATTTTCCGAGTAACACTTTATTCGCAGCTTTTCTTCCGCTATTCTCGGCTCTTTTTTTTTTTCTCTCTAAAGACCCTCTCTTTTATCATCCCCCCCCCCCCCCCCCGTAGTACCTTCTATTGATTTTTCAATATATGTATAACGCATATACGCGAACAAAAAAAAAAAAGAAAGAAGAAATAAAAAATGAGATAAAAGTCAAACGCGCCGTCCTGTCGCGAATGCCAATAAATTCGCGACAGGACGAAAAAACAAATACATATCCGAGATAATAAAGAAAAAAGTAATTTAAAAAAATGTATACGTGTATATCGAAAATATAATATTTAATCATCGATGATAATGTGAATTTTGCCATTTTTCTCGATATTCTCATTTCTCAATTCTTTCGTTATTAATATTTCATTATTTCGCGATTATACACGCGTGGATTTATACATGTATGTTGGAATTTCCATGCTTCAATGATGATAATAATCATTTCAATAACGATACAATCGAGAAAATCGAGAAACGCGTATCGCGCTTGAAAATTCAACGCAAATTCGGAAATGTATGATTCACAATGAAATTCACTCCCAGCCGAGTTTAATCATACTTCGATTGTATCAAATATCGCGAATTAATTCAGTATTTTCCGATGACGGTTTTGTGATTTTTATTTATTTCTTTTCCCTTCAATTTCTTTCGTCCGAAAACCGGTGCGTCTTTCGCTCAATGTGTGAATTAACAGCGCGAAATGTGGATGAAAAAAATGCGGAAAAAGAAAAACAAAATTTTTATTTATATTAAATTATAGCGAGGGATAACGGCTTTGGGGTCTCGAATAGCGAGGAACGCCTTTTTTCCTATTATTGTAAAATCTCTCCCGCGTGCATTCATGTACGCGAATGTATGTTGGAATTTCAACGCTTCAATAATGATTATAATAATTTCAATAACGATACAATCGAGAAAATCGAGGAACGCGTATCGCGCTTGAAAATTCAACGCAAATTCGGAAATGTATGATTCACAATGAAATTCACTCCCAGCCGAGTTTAATCATACTTCGATTGTATCAAATATCGCGAATTAATTCAGTATTTTCCGATGACGGTTTTGTGATTTTTATTTATTTCTTTTCCCTTCAATTTCTTTCGTCCGAAAACCGGTGCGTCTTTCGCTCAATGTGTGAATTAACAGCGCGAAATGTGGATGAAAAAAATGCGGAAAAAGAAAAACAAAATTTTTATTTATATTAAATTATAGCGAGGGATAACGGCTTTGGGGTCTCGAATAGCGAGGAACGCCTTTTTTCCTATTATTGTAAAATCTCTCCCGCGTGCATTCATGTACGCGAATGTATGTTGGAATTTCAACGCTTCAATAATGATTATAATAATTTCAATAACGATACAATCGAGAAAATCGAGGAACGCGTATCGCGCTTGAAAATTCAACGCAAATTCGGAAATGTATGATTCACAATGAAATTCACTCCCAGCCGAGTTTAATCATACTTCGATTGTATCAAATATCGCGAATTAATTCAGTATTTTCCGATGACGGTTTTGTGATTTTTATTTATTTCTTTTCCCTTCAATTTCTTTCGTCCGAAAACCGGTGCGTCTTTCGCTCAATGTGTGAATTAACAGCGCGAAATGTGGATGAAAAAAATGCGGAAAAAGAAAAACAAAATTTTTATTTATATTAAATTATAGCGAGGGATAACGGCTTTGGGGTCTCGAATAGCGAGGAACGCCTTTTTTCCTATTATTGTAAAATCTCTCCCGCGTACATTCATGTACGCGAATGTATGTTGGAATTTCAACGCTTCAATAATGATTATAATAATTTCAATAACGATACAATCGAGAAAATCGAGGAACGCGTATCGCGCTTGAAAATTCAACGCAAATTCGGAAATGTATGATTCACAATGAAATTCAATCCCAGCCGAGTTTAATCATACTTCGATTGTATCAAATATCGCGAATTAATTCAGTATTTTCCGATGACGGTTTTGTGATTTTTATTTATTTCTTTTCCCTTCAATTTCTTTCGTCCGAAAACCGGTGCGTCTTTCGCTCAATGTGTGAATTAACAGCGCGAAATGTGGATGAAAAAAATGCGGAAAAAGAAAAACAAAATTTTTATTTATATTAAATTATAGCGAGGGATAACGGCTTTGGGGTCTCGAATAGCGAGGAACGCCTTTTTTCCTATTATTGTAAAATCTCTCCCGCGTGCATTCATGTACGCGAATGTATGTTGGAATTTCAACGCTTCAATAATGATTATAATAATTTCAATAACGATACAATCGAGAAAATCGAGGAACGCGTATCGCGCTTGAAAATTCAACGCAAATTCGGAAATGTATGATTCACAATGAAATTCACTCCCAGCCGAGTTTAATCATACTTCGATTGTATCAAATATCGCGAATTAATTCAGTATTTTCCGATGACGGTTTTGTGATTTTTATTTATTTCTTTTCCCTTCAATTTCTTTCGTCCGAAAACCGGTGCGTCTTTCGCTCAATGTGTGAATTAACAGCGCGAAATGTGGATGAAAAAAATGCGGAAAAAGAAAAACAAAATTTTTATTTATATTAAATTATAGCGAGGGATAACGGCTTTGGGGTCTCGAATAGCGAGGAACGCCTTTTTTCCTATTATTGTAAAATCTCTCCCGCGTACATTCATGTACGCGAATGTATGTTGGAATTTCAACGCTTCAATAATGATTATAATAATTTCAATAACGATACAATCGAGAAAATCGAGGAACGCGTATCGCGCTTGAAAATTCAACGCAAATTCGGAAATGTATGATTCACAATGAAATTCAATCCCAGCCGAGTTTAATCATACTTCGATTGTATCAAATATCGCGAATTAATTCAGTATTTTCCGATGACGGTTTTGTGATTTTTATTTATTTCTTTTCCCTTCAATTTCTTTCGTCCGAAAACCGGTGCGTCTTTCGCTCAATGTGTGAATTGACACCGCGAAATGTGGATGAAAAAAAAGGCGGAAAAAGAAAAACAAAACATTACGAAAATACATAAGACGGTATTAAATTATAGCGAGGAATAACAGCTTTGGGGTCTCGAATAGCGAGGAACGCCTCCTTTCCTATTATTGTGAAATCTCTCCCTCGTACATACACGTATACATAATAAATAGATGAGAGAAAGAGAGAGAGAAAATTTCGTCCGTGGGTAAACGTCGACGGAGACGAGAGAGATGGACAACATTTTCGCAGCATACAGCGCGGTTGCCAAGGACGGTCCATTGGCGTAAATACGAAGGGACTCACCGGGTTGTACGTATATTCCGTGCAAATGGGAAAAAAACAAAACAAAACAAAACAAAACAAAAGGAAATGTGTTCAAATCTCATCGCGTTCCACGAGAGATGCAAGTCGACGAAGAATCCTCTCTCTCCGCGTCTCTCCTGGGAGAGAATGACGAGGGGAAGGAGAAAATGAAAAAAAGGACAAAAACAAAACAAACGAGATAGAGAAAACGAGAGAAATAAAAAATAGAGATCAACTCGGAGGAGCAATCGGTCGACAGGTTGCCCGGTTTCTCTCGTACATACACGCCTCGCGTTTATCTTCGACTCTTGGCAATATTAATCGAAAAAAAAAAAGGGGTAAAAAAATAATTAAAAATAAATCGCGATTGGGAATTTTCCGTCTCGTGCTCTGCTACTCGCGTTGACAATTTTTCGCGCGATTATTTCTCTTCTCTCGTCACCGTAATGTCAACGTAGGAGAAGAATCGAACGAGAGTCAATGTCATTTTTCGTTAATTCTATCATTTCAAGTCGAAATTTTCATTTCGACCGAAAATCACGACGAAAAATCCGAGGCGATTATTAGGCTGTTTTTCTTTCGAATATCGAAGGGGAAAAAATTGACTCTAGTTTTTCGAACGAATTTTCGATAAATTTGTGGTGTTTCGAAAAATTGCCGGCTTCGTGCGAATAATAATTAGGGACGTATAACGTTGCGATTATAATTCGTGTCTCTTTGATTCTCGCATCTCCCATTGAATTCTTGCTCTCATCTTTCTTCTCCTCGATGGCTTCTAATCAGGAAGATGTCGCGTTACGATAAATGCAGGCGTGTTTGAAAAAGGATCGCGCACGAATCGCCGTGTGCGAGGAAGAGAGCAACGACGCGCGCGACAGTGGAAAGAAAACCAAAGACAGAGAGAGAGAGAGAGAGGGAGGGAGAGAGGGAGAAAAGAAGAAAAAGAGGAGGAGAAGAGAAAGAGTCGAAAAAAGGGACGCGGAGAGGGCGCGAGACCCGCTGAGAACACAGCGAGAGTCAATGCCGGAATATACTCGTGTTTCGCGTATAGAGGACGTTCCGTGTGAAATCGATCGGAGGCAGAAAATTTCGAAAAACGAAAATACACGAATTTTCCACTCAAAACCAAGAAACGAATTCGCAGCGATCGGGAAATCAAATTTTTTTTTCGAAATTCTATACCGTGACGAGTCGGGCGGGTCAGATTCGAAATTCCGGGCAATTTGGGACAATGGTGACAAAAAAAATAACAACTTTTGGATATACTTTGTGAATATCAAAATGAAATTTGGAAAAAAATATCGAAGAACGATGATAATGATGCTTTTTTCTTGTATAATGTAGTGAAAAAAAAAAAGTGAAAAAATGATAGAGACACTTTTGAGTATTAAAATTATTCGACATGGAACGCCCTATACATCTTGGTGCGCTTGTACGTGCGTGCGTAAGATTCGAAATTCCGGGGAACGAAATTGGGAAAATGGCGAAAAAAAAAGATTACATCTTTTGGATATACTTTGTGAATATCAAAATGAAATTTGGAAAAAAATATCGAAGAACGATGATAATGATGCTTTTTTCTTGTATAATGTAGTGAAAAAAAAAAAGTGAAAAAATGATAGAGACACTTTTGAGTATTAAAATTATTCGACATGGAACGCCCTATACATCTTGGTGCGCTTGTACGTGCGTGCGTAAGATTCGAAATTCCGGGGAACGAAATTGGGAAAATGGCGAAAAAAAAAGATTACATCTTTTGGATATACTTTGTGAATATCAAAATGAAATTTGGAAAAAATTATCGAAGAACGATAATAATGATGCTTTTTTCTTGTATAATGGAGTGAAGAAAAAAAAGTGAAAAAATGATAGACACTTTTGAGTATTAAAATTATTCGACATGGAACGCCCTATACATCTTGGTGCGCTTGTAAATTCAAACAGCCGTGTGTATTCGTGGATACACGCCCGAGCTTTGTGTGAGTAATCCTCTCGGTATCAGAAGGGTTGGAGGCCCCCGAGTTTGTCAGTAAAGTCGAGTTGTTTTTGCAAAAAAAAAAAGAAAAGAAGAAGAAGAAGAAAAATGACGAAGAAAAAAGGCACACACAAGTCGCATCTTCTGAATACCAATTAACGTGCGATTTACGTGAGTTGACGGAATTCGAGGCTTTAAACACCCTTTCTCCTATCCCCCCTCCCCGTCCTTGAATCTCGAAATCCCTCAACGTCATACACCACCGAGAGGATTCATTAAAGACCCTTTCACAGGAAATACGTGAAAATTATTACTCGACAATTTTGCGATGGCGCGAAAAGAAAATCTTGAAAGAGAAAAATGGTGAAGCGAAAATCACTACGAAAAATCAACGTCAATTCGCCTGTTTTTCTTTCGAAACGCTCATTTCGAATGTCGAAGGGAACGTTAAAATTGGCTCGTCCTTCTCGAACGAATTTTCGACAAATTTACGAAAATAGAAAAAAAACCCGATTTTCCTCGCAATTGGCGATCAATTTTTCTTCTTCCTTCGAATGTTTACCAACGTTTAAGCATCACTGATAGCAACAATCAGTCGTGAGAGACGGAATTTTTTCCTCGGGAAAAAATTACTCGCCATTTTCACGAAAAAAGGCGAAAAACCGTGACTTTAGCGAGAAATGTTATCGTAAAAATTGACTGATGAAAAAAACATTTTTTCGTTTTACGAAAGAACGACGAAATCAAATAGTGACCAAAAAAACGAGAATCTACGGTCTTTTTTGTTGTTTCTAATTTTCCCTGCATGTTTGCTCAATTTTCATTGGCAAACAGTCGGCAAATTATTGAATTGACTCTTTCGTGTATTGAAAAAGCCAACGTGTACGCACGGGGCGGAACGACTGTGAAAAAAAATGAAAGAAAAAATATTGCATGAAAAAAAAAAAACGACGTACGAAGCTCCGATTGGTTGGCACATTAATTTAATTAACGTGCATACAGGCATCGATATTCGTGCAAATATTTGCCAATCCATAACCAGCGGTGTATTCATTGTTTATCGATTTCGTCGTATCATTTATGTATAAATCCGTCAATTGTTAATTGAAAGCTACACGACGCACGTACAAAATGAAACGTCACCTCGATTTATTCGATATCCACCAAAATCCGAAGGACGAGAATTTATTCGATGCATTTACGACATGTTTGAACAATTCATCGAATAAAAAGTACACGTTTTGCGATTGGTGATGAAATTTGGATGAGCCTGTACGAAAAGGTAATTTTGACAAAACAAGGGTCTTTCCAAAATTTTCAATCATTTTTAAAATCGCATTTCCCTCCTCGAATTGACCTCTCTCTCCGGTGCTCAACATAATTTCGTTTTAATTATCGATAAGCTCGATGCATTTGATTAATACCCCTTAATAATAAAACTTGGTCAAATGGAAAAAAACGTAGCTTAATTTCGTGAACTAAAACGTGTTTAAAAAAAAAAAGTGGCATCGCGGAATGCCACCATGCGGCAATGGTTTGACACAGGTGTGATTCGTGCACTCGAATCGTTGAATCGAAATCATTGCATTGCCTTGACGCGAATGAAAACGTCGACAAATTAACGACAAACATTTTCCTCTCGCGTTGAACAATAAATTGAGTGGAGGACGCGAGTATTATATATCAAAGCTCGGATATTGGGAGTCCCATAGTTCTGCAGGCCGTCGGCGAAAGAAAAACCGACGAAAGAAGAGGTTATTAGACGTTTATGAAGAAATATACGAGGCCTTCCGACTAAAATCGAAATGCCATGGAACAAAATACAACTTTGAGCGATATGAAAATTTCATCGAAAATACATTTTGTCAGAGTGATTTTTGTCGTCGAATCATAACTTTTTAACGATAAAATTCGACCATATGATTCAAGGTACGAACCGAAAAATTTGTCCCACTTGGGAAGCTTCATTTTTTTCATTTTCATTCCATTTTTTTCATTCCTGCTATAGCGAAATTTCGCGAAGAAGATCTTTTGATAAAAACTCATTTTATGTACCGCAAAATTGTCAACAATCATAAACGTCGTCTGAAGCGTTAATACATTTTTTAAACGAGATAAATATCACCCAAGAAAAACGTAGACATTTTTCGATGAATGTTTTAAATTATTCAAGGTCAGTGACCTCTCGATTGAGCATCGAATAGCCCGTGTGGTGTAGCCTGACTCTTTTCGTTTATATACACAGCAAGTTCGAGAGAGACGCTCGACGAAGGTAGCGAGGGATGGAAAGAGCGGGGCAAAATGGACGCAAGGAGAGGGGAAAAAGGTTGCCATGGTTACGCATCTCTCTTCCGCCCAGCCTCTTAAATACACGCGCGCGCACACACACACACACACACATCGCTAAATACTCACAATAATTTTTCGATGGCTGATAAAGGATGGGGAAAATTTTGTTTCCATACGTCCTCGATGAGCCTCTTTCATATTGAATTTACGACACAGTGGCATCTTCCACCGCCCCTAATCCCTTAAAATAATATACCGGGAGTTCGCTAACGAAACGTCGATGATTCAAAATTGGATTCGTCATGAAATTACGAGGCTAAAAGTATTTTAGTATTTTCCGATACGACCAAATCCCGACGAGTTATCGATGGTTAAAGCTCGAGCCAATCGGCCGCGAGCTCTCCCCTCTCCCGCGGGAGAGCGCGCGCCGCCGATTGGCCAAACTATATCGATCGATAACTCGGCGGGGCTTCGTCGGACGAAAAAAATTTTTTAAACTTTTCGACTCGGAATTTCATCCCCCGATTCAACTGCGAATTTTTTACCCCGAATTCTGGGACACCCTGTATATCGTCGGTACATCCAGAGGGTGGAGAAAGTAAGCAAAGCGAAAAGCGAACGCTTTCAGCAGTGAATATCTATTCATTTTTCTTTTACCAACGTTGAAAACTTTTCGATTAAATTCGAAGAAACAAAATACTCAAGACAAACGAGCAAAATATTCAAGAGAATGGTAATAATAATGAAAATCGTGATATTTTGAAAAAAGGAAAAAACGTTCGAACGTCGTTTGAATTGCTCGTCGTGGAACGTTGAAATTTTGTCGATTTAACGGAAAATCGCCCATACCCGCATCGAAAAGGTTCTTATTGATCGCAAGATTTTTTTTACTAATAATAAATACACGTGTGTTGCACATATGCGCGCACACAGAGACGGAAATCCACGAGAGATTCATTACTGTTTCACTTTAATAAAAAATAAGCCACGGGCTGTGGGCCATAAAAGGATGGAGAATTTCCGGTAGGGTCAGTCTTCGAAATGAACGTTGATGACGGTCGTGCCTCTGCATCTTACATTCGAGGCAGCAAAAAGAAGAAGAGCCTCGAAGCCGGAGAAACGAAGAAGAGAAAAGAAATTTTATACACCACATGGAATTGTGTATTCCAAATTAGGATCCATTTTCAATTTTGAAAAAAGTCCATTCCAGCAATAATAATAATATAAAAAGTACTCGCTGGAAAACTTTTTTTTTTCATCCACGAAACTACCTTCTTTTTTCACGTTCAATAAATTCACACTTTTTTCGATACTTTTGTCGTTTTAAAAATTCTCTTTCTCCATTCGAAGTGCCCGTTTGTTATTCATCAACGTCACTCAGTTTAAATTGAATCGAAACACAAAATGACGTTTTACGTGTAAATTTGATTGAATTTTAATTAGCGCTGGAATGATAAAAGGCATTGACGAGTATGCTGCATGAAAATAACGTTGAATGGCCCAATTTAAATCGGCTCCGAAAAATGTTGAATCGGGAAATTTTATTCCGCGAGTCAATCAGTGCGAGAGAGTCAGAGTCGAGAGAAAAAATAACTACACTAAATCGTGAGAGAGTCCGGGAGGGCGCATTGGCGTAGGCGACAGTCCACTTTCGATTTATTATCTCTTTTCGAGTTCAAAAATAAAAAAAACGATGAAAAAATACAAGTTCAATTTTTCAAGGATAAATTGCTGAATATCCTCGTTAAGATCTTGAATAATTTTTCGTTTCTCGTTAAAAAGTACGATAAAGGAGCGTGGGAGGATTAAAGGCAAAATAGACTTTAACGAGTTGCCGAGGTTGAACGGCGAATGACAAAAAATCCATAATGACGGATCAATCGAGATTTAATCGACTGTGAGAGCCGATGGGATCGGGATTGTTGTTATTTATATCTCCACGAGCGTCCTGCTCCGGAATTCAACGATTTGTGGCCTCAATTCTGCAATTTCTTAAATTATTAAATATTACGCGAACTCACCACGGTTTATCGACGTTTTTCCACGTCTGTGAAAAAACATCGGAGGAAACATCGGAATATATGCGTCGGAAAAATTCGGAAAGAATTCTTCGACTCTTTTCCTCCTCTGTTAAACTGAACGTTTGAGTAGAAACGAAAACAAAAATAAAACTGATTGGAAAACGTGTACTTTTCCATCCATACGCGTATATATGTTTATACACGCGTATACATTTATACATGTATATACAGGGTGACTCAAAAATCGATGTTAATCATTTCGTGTTGAAGCTCCAACGAAACAACTGTATCGATATACTATCTTCACGGTACTTTTATCGTCAAAGTTTGAGCCAATCGGACGCTCGTTGCGTCTCCTGCTTGTAATACAAAGGACGTTCGAATCGGTGTTTCTCAAAGGGCAAAGAGCGTTCGATTTTTATATGAGCGTATTAAAAAGCCTGAAGAAGAATAGTCGATTATTTCGAGAGCCACCGTGATGGAAAAAATTCGGCTGCGCGAAAGGGACAAATTCGAGTCAAAATTGTTGATCTTGATAAAGGGATGCTGCGCGCGTCCAACTTTTTGTTTTGGCACGTCCTAATGTGTATGCACGCACGTCTGTGGATGTTAACCTTATAATTGCCAGCCTCTATCGTAATCGACACGAAACGAAGCGATATTATACGTTTTGCTGCCAACGCAGAGAGGATCAGATGCCAACATCGCGCGTGAACTGGTTTTCAAACCAACACTTTGGCCTTTTACGCTTTCTGCTTGTATATTTTTGTTTCGTTCTTCTCGCTTTTTCGTTCCTCCCCCCGCCTCGTCCTGCCTCCTCGGACGAAGGGAAGAACAAGGGTCCGCGACGACTCTTTAACGCACCTCGGGACTTTCAATGGCGCCGGGAAAGGACTCTTTTTAACCCTCGTCCTTCGTTCGACCGGCGACAAAGCGCGTATGCGTTTCCTTCCTCGCCGACCATCGATCGTCAACGCGATTCAAATATTCATGTTTCGTTCAATTTTTTCCCATTGCACAGTGGCGTTATCATCGTTTCAAAACATTCCGAGAAGGAGGAAGAAACACGAGGCGGAACGAATCAAACCTTTCCGTTATTATTAATTCGCTATTACTGTTTTTTTGCTGAGACTATAAGATTACGACTATCGATATTCCTGCTTCTATCACTGTTATTATTATTATTATTATTATTTTCATCACTACGATCGTTAACGCGGAATCTCGCAGCGTCGATAATGCGAAAAATTGTGACTTTTTATATCGAATGTTGGACGAAATGAATAACTTTGAATGGCTGTGCGGTCGCTTGTGTTTTTCGACAAATTCATCGATAAAAATGTCATTAAAGTAAACATTTCTATAAAGGAATGGGGGAAAAAAGGGAAGACGCGAAACCGGTTATTAGTCCATACTCCGCGGACGCATCTCCGAGTCGCGAAGATATACACATGGGAAAGCGAGAAACTTATGGACCTCGCTCAGAAACGCCATTCTCCCCTCCCGCCCCTCCCCTCCCGAGTTTCCGATGCATGCAGTTCAGAAAAAGTCAAAGAGGGAGAGAGAGAGAGAGAGAGAGAGAGAGAGAAAACAGACGCGGTCCACGCAGAATCTCACTTACTCTTCACTCCACCGTTGCTCTCGCTCTTGTGATTCTAGTATCGGGTCAAAGGTTGAATACGCAGAGAGTACAGCCAAGCGCGCACTCACCGGGGTGAACGATACGGAATTAACCCGCGACTCCTCCCCCCTCTCTGAAACTTATGCCATTTTAGCAAATATCCTTCTAACAAAAAGTTTACGGGGACCGGAAATTGACGCTTGATCGAAAAAATGTCGCGCGATTGTTGTCGGTTTAGTCATCTCCTGATTGGTCGGTTAAGAAATTGAATTTTGTGCGCTTGCTTTCCGATGCGCGCGTATCTTTAGTTTTTGCTCGAATTTCACGGTTTTTTTGCGTTTTCTCACGGGAATTTCGAGTTTTCGCGAAGAACGATGGACAGCAGGGTGGAGAACTTTGGAAAATTCGAAAAAACAA
This sequence comes from Heteropelma amictum, assembly GCA_959613375.1. NCBI lineage: Eukaryota > Metazoa > Arthropoda > Insecta > Hymenoptera > Ichneumonidae > Heteropelma > Heteropelma amictum. The sequence continues at coordinate 32,739,274 of OY390721.1, forward strand.
AATTTTCGTCATTTTTGGATACTTTTCCAGAATCGTCGAAAAGACGAAATTTCGAGAGGCCGTAACTGAGTTTTGAACAACGCTAAATAGATCTAAAGGGGGTGTTTTGGATAGCCCTCGAGTAGACTTGAAAAACGGTGAAAGTTAAAAGTCGATGGCTGAATTCCTTCCCCCTCAAAATCGATGTTAAAAATCAGCGAAAAAAACGCAAAGTACGAGAAAATTGGCGAAAATCGATAGTCGGTCTTTAAAAATCTGCAAAAAATCGAAAAATAAAGGTATCTCGATGAACCAAGCGGCGTTTTGAAGCTCCAACAATTGCCCGGAGAATGAGCGCAAGTTGGAGTGTCTACCTCGATCGGGAAAAAAATGTCGCGCATTTTAGTGATTCAAACCAATTTGGCAAAAACGACGAAAAATGTTGGATCTTTAAAATTCGATTAAACAGACTATATCGACCTCCAATCACGAAACACACCGATGTTTCATCGAAAACTCAATAATTGAATGACAAATTCGAAAAAAACTTTGCTCACCCCAATCTATGTATTTTCTATCTGCGTTTCACCCCCGCGTTAACAGCACCCCTTCCTTCCTTGCTCTCGGAAGCACCCCCAACCCCCTTCTACGTATTATTCCTCACTAACCCGACCAACCCTCATCTCTTGGAACAGCAACCCTCTAAACATCCATTCGCCCCTTTTTTCCCCCTTTGTCCATATCTTAGGCTTCCAACCCTCTTCGCTCTTCACATCTTGTTACAACTAGCATATATGTATATATACACCAATTCTCGTTCTCGTTTTGCGCAGAATTTACACTCGTTCACAAACCTTTTCAAATTTCCCCTAAAGAAACCATTATTTATTTATTCACTTATTTTTCAGGCCATTCAGGATCGCGAGGATTATATCGATTTTTGTTTTCTTTTTCAAAAATTATCGTCCAAAATCAATGTACTCGGTATCTTTACGACTTGAGACGTCGACAATACCGAAAAGTTGACAAATATTTTTTTTTCGAAATTGAATTGAATTCGAAATTTCGAATTTTTTTCGAAATTGAATTGGAAAACATTTCTTTTCTCTCCGAATAATCGCGACCCGACCGACGGATTAAGATTTTATTGAAAAAAATATCGAACGCTCGACTCCGACGCATTCCATACGCGAGTTATCGCATTCGATTTTTAATTAAATTCTCAACATCCAGTCACGACTGTTACAACCATTGCAGTGTCACGCGAAAGGGTCGACTATATTAACCGACCATCGCTACGGTTGATTGCCCAATAGCAAAAAAAAAATGAGCGCAAAAATATCTCACACGTAAACGCGATCGAAAAACGAGTGGGCAACTCGATGCTGATACGCGGCATGTACAGGGGGTCGAAAAAATCAAACGTCAACATTGAAAAGTTGGAACAAGGATGAAATTTCAAGGCGAAAAGTGTCGAGGGCCGTTTCGATCCGACGTACCGTTGTCGAGTTACGAGACAAATGAAATTCGTCGAAAGCGACACGCCCACTTTCGGCAACGCGAGCATTCGATTGGCTCAACTCGGCCGATCGATAACTCCTCGGCTTTTCGTCGGATCGAAATGCGACCCGATAACTTTCGACTCGGAATTTCCTCCTCAATGTGAAACGTCCATGATCGTCATTGACTTTTTGGACACCCGGTATATGCGAATAACGCTTTAGTTACACGCCTGCGTGTGCGCGCGCTGTGCTCGCTCGTGTGGACGACACACTCTGTGCAAAACGGGTTATGCATTTATCGAGGCTCCACACACCGCGCGAGATACGATCTCTCCTCTCCACCGCGAGAGAGAGAGAGAGAGAAAGAGGGATAGAGAAAGAAATACACACGCATAAATGCAAAAGAGAATGATATATGAGGGAATTGAGAGAGAGAATTACAAAAAGTGATGGAAAACGAATGTGGTCGAGACGAGACGATTAAATCCGTTGAAAACTCTGTGATAGGCTTTTCGGGATGCTGGATGAATTCTTCATTGCATGTTTACTCTGCGGGAGGACACCGCGCGTATGCAATTATACTCTTTCAACAGAATTATGGATTATTATGAATCACGGGATATTACAAGCCATAAACAATTGACGGTGAAACAGATTCTTTTAATTTATTCACCTTAAGCTCTCTCGTTTCGAGAGATTCGCTCTGTTCTGAATTTAATGATGCAATTAACAATCATTGCGAATTGCCATTGTGTACAATCATTTGGCAATGTTTTCTCCGTTGAATGTTCGAGAAATTATCGGTTTATTCGAATGGAAAATATCGAAAATCGATAGACAATACACTCCTGAATGGCTCTATTCCAATTGCGTTGCAACAAAGAGAAATACGACGTAAACAAGCGTAATCTTCAGTTTCACAATATGTCTAAAAAATGAACAAAATTCGTCATATATTGTCCATCGCTCTAACCACCATTATTGCCATTACCATAATCGGCATCGCTCGTGCAATTAGAAATATATTGAAATTCGTATCTTCCATCGTATAAATAAAATAAACCCACGATATTCATCGTTATTTCAAATTTGATAAAATCCGTAAAATTCTGACGAATATCGCGTCGTGTATCACGAAAAATGTCATTTTTTCCCTTGAGATTATGGAGGCCAAGGATGAGAAGCCGATGACGAGTTTTCGGCTCGCGCGAAAAAAGAAAAGAAAGCAAACAGCAACGAGAACATAAACCAAAGCGAGAATGGCCGTTTATTCGCAGGTCGATATTGGCGAAACGAACGAAAGATCGGAGAGAGGCAAAGGCGAGAGAAGCAAAGTGGACAGTCGAGAGATATTCGGCGGAGATCGATTAAGCCGAATGGACCAGCTGATATTTCATTTCGAGCAAGCTTCGCGAGATCCCCCTTGAGAGTAAGTTGAGCGGAAGGGCAATGCGAGGAGAGAAAAAAACGAGAGTAACAACACCAAAAAAAAAACCGAATGAGAGATCACGTCCGCTGCGAGATAAATCGACGCTGTGCTTATTTACATCGGAAATTTGTAACAAAATTTCAGCGAGATTAAAATCGCGAATGTGATTAAATAAAAAGAGTACAATTCAGCCTGAAATTCCAAACCTTTTCCTCACGTGCAATTCGCATGATAAAAAAAAATGCAAAAAAAATCACGATCGCTTTTCAGACCTCGTTAAAAATTCCCAAATAATTTTACGAAAAATGTTTTTGCAATTTGAATTTCAGCTCTACAGCGGAAGTAATCCTTTCTTTCGAGACTTCATTCCATCCCAGTTAAATTCCATTCGGCCAGCTTCACATGGCAGAAAAAAATATAACGGGTGGTACGAAAAAAAAAACACGTTTTCGGACTTTACATTATTTGCGAAAAGCCGACTGGCGCGGTCAACTTCACGCTCGTCCGAAATCGTCTGGTTTCGTCCCTGAGCGCTCGATGCGTTGTTTCGTAATTTCACAAGAGGCAAAAATAGGGGTGAACAAGGGGTGACACTGGCGGAGGGGAGGGGCGGAGGAGGGCTTGAGCATTACGCAAAATATTGATAATCGCACGTTGTTTATTGCGTGTGTGTTTTGTTTGAGTGCGTTCAACCCGTGTCCGGCGCTCGGCTCGATTCGATCGGCGATTTTTGAGCCGACTCCTCTCGCGAGGTTGCACGGCCGGGCGCGGCAAATTCCTCTCGCGCGTTTGTTTTATTTAGAACCTTGAAACTCGCGAGATACACAGCACGATCACGGACGCAGAAATGCACACGCGGAGGGACTCGAAGCCGAGGAACAATTGCGAGGGGCTGCGAGGCACGAGGAAGGGGTTGCATCCCCAGCGGTAATCAACGAATAATAATTCGAATAGGTATAATAATATTACGGGTCGATTTATGCGTTACACGTGGAACGTGAGAAATTGCACAACTTTTGGGAGAAACGCGCGACATCGTCCTCGATTTCGAATCGAAAAAACTTTCGATATTTTTCGATTTTTTTTTTTACGATATATCAAAATTTACGACACACACGGTGGAGGCGAGCGAAAAAATGAGAGACGGTATGCTCGCGAAATGTCGCCAAAACGAATTTTTCTTCGGACAAATTCTGAAGAGGGTTTGATTTAACAAGTTTCCTTTTTTTTATTTTTATTATATATTTCAAATTTATGTATATATAGCTTTTTTTTTGGAATGTAACAACACGTGGGAATTGAGGTATTGAATATGATGACAACAATATTAATAACAATGATGAAACTAATAATTTTTGTAATCGAACGTTTCTGCAACTAATTATCATTGATATTATTATTCATGCGATATGCAATGCTACTTGTATTTACAAGTGACCCGAGAATAATGAATAATGTTATTCAAAACGATTGAATAACTCGTTGATAAATCTGGAGCAATTATTTCGATTTAACGCTTGATTGAACATCGCCTATATTCATGTTCAACAAAATACGAATGTACAGGGTGTCCCAAAACTCGTCGTTAAAAACTTCAAGCCGTATTCGGGTTGCGATTTCCGATCGAAATGTATTTCGGTATTTTTTTCGTACGACCGAAACTTTGCGAGTTATTTGTCGTCAAAGTTTGAGCCAATCGGACGGGCAACATCCCCTCTCCAGCCGGCACGAGCCGGCTCAAGATTGCGCGACAATTTTTCGACTCGAAATTTTACCCCGTATACAGAGTGACCCGAGAGTCGATGTTAGCGACGTGAAGCTAGATTCAGGATGAAATTCCGAGTCGAAATGAATTTTAGTATTTTTTTGTACGACCAAAACTTCGGGCGTTATCGACCGTCAAAGCGTGAGCCAATAGGACGCGCGCGCTCCCTTCTCCAGCGGGCGCCGCGAGCGCCCGATTGGTCCGGCTATTTTGATTGATAACTCAACGGGGATTCGTCGGATCGAAAAATGCTCAAGGACTTTTCGACTCGAAATTCCACGCCCAATGTGAAGTCAAATTTTCAGCATCCACTTTTTGGGACACCCTGTATGTGTTTTCCGTGATTATCAGCCACGTGATGGCGCTACAAAACGATGACAGGCGCCAAAGGACGCGCTTGGAAATTGCAATTCCGCATTTCCTCCTCCCGCTCTCCTCCTCATCTCGCTGCTCTTTTATTCAATTTTTCTCTCGTTTCTTCTTTCGCTCGGATATCACGACGTACGGCGGTGCGCATTATCGTCGGAAAGGCGACTTTGGCAAACCTCACGGAGAGTTTATGTGCACGCAAAATCGACACAAATCATACGCGACCCACGCGGTACTCGCATCAGGATATATGTATTCCAAAGTCGAGCGACGAGAGATTAGGAGGCTTTATCTCGTTCGTTGATTAGATCGATTCGTGACGAATAAAAATAACGCGCGAGGGCTTTGCAAAAGAAAAGAACGCGCGAAAGTGTGATTCCCCAAAGTTTCACGGCTCAAGAGCGGCGAAAAATACACAATTTGTCGAATAAGTGCAAACGGAAATTGAAAAGAAAAAATAAGTGAGAAAAAAAAAGCAAAATATCGTACAGGAAAAACGAGCCTTTCTTCCCTCTTTCATAGCGAAATGAAAAATACCAACGTCGAGTTGGCATATTTTTTTTTTTCAATTTTTTTAATCAAGTACGAGATTGTCCGATATCCATCTTGTATTTTTTTGTCGATTATTTGTTCTTCGCCACAAAAAAAAACGTTGAGATATTCACCGCCGCGGCGTGTGAGGGGAAAACAAAAAATTGTCGCCGAGAAACGCGTTTTTCGCGCTTTTGCGAGGTTTAAAGAGGGAGAAGAAAAAAAGTGGCATTCGTCAAAGAAGCATTGAAACGAGAAAGACACTTACCTCGCCGTGTGTGTTTCTACGGCCGTCCGGTGTGTTCTCCGGCAGAAAGTAAAGGCGCAACGAGGCGAGAGGCTGATTCGAGCCTCGGCTGTCCAGCCAGAGCAACTGTAATTCACCGATGCTGACGAGATCAGCGTCGGTCCACAATTTCGTTAGGAAAAAACTACCGAGCCGTAAAACACGGCCGTTGCCGATTCTTACGGCCTTGTAGAACGTGTAGGGGCCATGGCTGAAGCAAGCACCGCCCAGTAACTAAAGACGAACAAACGGAAAAAATAAAACAAATGATTAGCGACTTTTGCACCAATGCGTCTGAGCAATTCATTTTTCTCAAATATCGCACTCGTCGAAAATTATTATCGGAAGCACCATCGGAGAGACAAGAAAAAAAATAAAATTTCGAGCACCCTCTGACGGTACGTTTAAAAGCTAGATTTATCGAACGTATGATTATCATTGTTATTAAACGCGGTATTAATCGCTAACTCGAAAAAACATTTTCTAAATTGTTATAAATGATTATTTTGTTATTATTGTCAATGATAAAAATAAAGTAACAATGATTATAATTCTATACATATAACGTATCAATGCAACGACTCTCGCAAAATTGAAACGGCGTTTTGATAATCAGCGACGTTTTATGGCTCCATCTAGCGTCGATTGGCCGAATTATTCAGGGAAATTCGCCTGCTTTATCGACGCGATGATTTTTCCAACAAGGTGCACGCAAAGTTTCGCTTGGGAGCACGATGCACTCTGCGCTACGCGGATGAATTTTTTGTTCCGAATTTTCAAGAAAATTCCGAACGAAAAAACAAAAAAAAACGACGAGTTAAGACATTCCAGACGGATTTTTACCGCGGGCTACGATGTATCGTCAAGTACGAGGATCGCGAGCGATTTTATGCCTTCCAGAGAGAAGAATAAATGATGATTTTACACAAATGATAATAAAGCCATAATCGTATCGTCGTACAATTATTTTTCGCGACGAGAGAATCTTTTTTTCTTTTTTTTTCACTGATTCTGTACCTCTCTCTCTCTCTCTGTATAAACAATGAAGAGGACGAGTCTCTGCACTCGTCTAATTGTAGCATTAAACGTATATGTACGGTCGTCGTCAAGGACAAGAAGTATACATACTATGTACAATATTGAATGCGTCACGGACTCGTTCGCCCCCGGCATTGGGAAACGCGAAATTCCAACGTTAAAAACAACGAGCGATTATCCGCCGATATATCATTTCGAGTTGAATAACGATGAGAAAAAAGGAAAACATCCGTACGGGCCCTGTGATTGGATTTTTTTTCTCCTCTTTTTGCATATCGTGCGTTAAAACGTCACTAACCCTCATACCTTCCTCAAAATTGACCGTGTTTTTCCATAATTCCACGTGCTCGTAAAAAAACTTCAAGGAAAAATAATGCATACGCGGATAGAAATTTATTTCGAATTTTTGGGCAATAAAAAATGAATAAACGAGACAATCGCGGTTCTCGTCTTTTCTTGGCAACGCTTTTCCCCTTTTGTCCAAGTTGGAAAACTCAAAATATCCGCCTTACGCGAGACTGTCCTCCCCGGTGATTGAAATATTTAAAAAATCACGACTATTATTATTATTATTACATAATCATCATCGTTTTAACGTATAAGAGACGTATAACACGTATAAGAGACGAAAAATGAAATGAAATGAAATAAAGTAAAATAAAACGCGAGTTCGTCCTCCCCGGTGATTAAAATATTTAAAAAATCATGACTATTATTATTATTACATAATCATCATCGTTTTAACGCGTCAAACACGGAAATTACGACGATAATAATAGTGATGATTTTTGAAAATAATTGTTCCTTTGTTCATCAGCCGTTTTTGCCTCGCAGTATTTTATTGCGCAAACGTGCGTTATAGCGAATTAAAAAAAAAACAGAACAAGGGAAAGAAGGTCTCTCCCCGTCGTTGTTCGACTGCAAGAATCGATGGTTTATTTTCGCAAATGATTTTCGACGGTTTCAAGATAGACCGAGAGGTAACGAGCCAACGTGTGCGCATATAACTGTATATGTACACACACACACACACATACGCATATGAGAGACGAAAAATAAAATGAAATGAAATGAAATAAAATAAAATAATAATAATGAAAGGGAGAACAAAACAGGAAGACAATGATTAACGAAACTCTCGAGAACATCAGCAACAAGCCATGTACAGAACGCGCAAAAAGTTTCTCTTTGTTCCTCCTGATTTTTCATCGTGTTTTTCCTTTTCCATTCGTTTTCATTCGTTCCTCGGGACCAGACTCATTGTCAGGCGGTTAATGCGTGTATTTGCAAAGCGAAGAAAGAGACGGAGAGCGAAACAACGGTGGGGGAATCCGCGGGACGAGTTGAAAAATCGTCGGTGGCGCGCGAGCGCTCTGCTCTCTGCGGCGGACTGTACGCGAAGCGAGTCTCCGAGAGAGCTCGGACGCGCGATGCTTTTGCAGCGAGTTTTTGCCCGCAACTTTGCCTCTCTCTTACTTTATTTAAACTCGCGTTTGAAATTCAAGCGATTTTCAACACTGCGCGCAGTCCGTGGCTGAATATATGCTTTCAATCATGAAAATTCGAAAAAAAAAACAAGGCAAATGTATCATTTAAAAAAAATTGACGCGACAATGTGCGTATTAATTTTGTCGAACGCACAAAATGCGTAATAAAAGATCGATGAAATTTGACGAAAAAAAAAGATATCCTTCTTCGTTCGAAAATACGGTCTCGAACTGACGGGTGAATTTCATGATGAAATTAAAACGGAAATGATCGTACGAGTAGACTGAAAAATCGTGAGGAAGACGAGTTAAAGTCTGAAATACAAATAATAATGATAAATCGATGAAAACATCGATCTCTCGAAGGAAATACGAATTTGTTCGTTCGCTGTGGTTTATTGAAAGTTTATGTCGCGCAACGCGCCGTTTCTCGCGTAGATTTCGAGGTCGAAAATCGCACGTTTGCAAGAGTGTACACAAAAATGTGGCGTTTATCTTTGAAGCGAGAAATCCAATGGTATTTTAGTTGCTCTTCAACGCCGGAGACTGCAGTCTCGTTGAAATTTAACGATGTTATAAATTTCAACGTTCGCGCGTAAAGTTCTTTATGATTGGTGGCGTTATATTGAATGATCAGCGGCCCGAGTCGGTTTACATAATTGAATCGATAAATGGCCGAGTTCGCGAGAGAGCTGCTGCTGCTCCAGCGGATTACCTCCTCTCCGGCGGGGCGCGGGGGAGCAGCCGAATTGAACGTCGAATTGAGAACCTCTGCCGTAACTATTTCCAATGTTTGGCGTGTACAGTCGGTGCGAAAAATCATGAAATTCGTTGTAATGACGTTTTTTTTTTCCTTTTTCTTTCTTTTTTTTTGTCCAGCGCCAAGAAACTCACTGGCCTATATATGCCCAGATTAGGGTGGGAGAAAAAAAATATATCAAAGTTTCAAGTGGTTTTTGTAATTTTTTTTTGTTTTCTTGATTAAAAAAATAACACCAACGAAATACTGAGAAATTTTCGAGATTTTTTTTTAACATTTTCCGACTTTTGATTTTTTTTTTTTTTTCGATCTTTATGGCGTTTATGAGCAATTTTTTTATGCCGAGGAGAATAACGCTCGTCATGCTTCTTCAACAACAGGATCGAAATGCCGATCTGAATTGAATATTCGCCTCGCGTTTCGGCCTTTGTGACTCGGAAACGATTAATGCAGCAGATTTCGCTCCGAGAAGATTTCTTTTTTTCTTTTTTTGTTGCCGCTGCGGTGCTCGCTCGAGTCGCGCTTTTTCGGAATTTTTTTTCGGTCGAATTTGACGCTCGAGATAAATTTCTCGTAGGCGAATTTTGCCCGAGACTGTACGAACGAAATCGCTCGTTGAATGACTCAGAAATTTCTCGCGAGTAACAAGAAACCTCTTGATACGAGAAACGATGAATAATTTTCAATTTTTCGTTTTTTTTTCGAACGAATAAAAAGAAAAGGATAAAGTCTTTTTTCTCGTCTTTTTTCATTGAAAATGCAAGAACGGACGAGAATTTCTCGGCAGTGTCGCGAAACTGTGAGAAAAAATCAATCGTACAAATGTGAAATATCGATTCTCGATAATAACGATATTTAAAAATTTTTGGAAATTTTCAGAAAATTTTTGAAAAAAAAACTTTTTTCGCATTTTTGAAATTTTTTTTTTTTATTTTCCTCGAGACTTTACGAACGAAACGGATCGTTAAACGGCTCGTAAACTGCTCGCGTGTAACGAGAAACTTATAAACACGAGAAACGTCGAATAATTCACGAAGTGTAACACTTTTTTCAAAATAAAAATCGAAATTCCGAAAAACCGCGAAATTTCAGCATAAAAATGATCACATTGTCACGGGAATAAACCGAGATTTTTTTTATCGATACTTTCGAAAACTTTGGTTTTTTTCGAAAATTTGCCATCGACTTTTCGATATTGTGAGGATTGAAATTTAACGCACTCGGATTTTACATTTTATTTTGACGTCCGTGCTGAAATAACGCATGCCGTACGTCCCCTCGATCGAATGGCATTTTCCCCTCCTCCGCGAACCCCTTAAACGCGTCGATAGCTGTAGGAAAAGCTGAAAATTCATTCTGGAAAAGATCCTCCATGGAGAGGCCCGATATTTTTGAGGGTGAAAAAAAAGGAATTTTTTTCAGACCACCCTAATATATCTGTGTACAAAAGCGTATAAGAACACGTATATATTTGTCTCTTTTCTCGGGTATGTATATTTATAGCGTTAATCGCGTTTCGTGCGGCAGCAGCTGCATTCGCTGGTAACAGCGCTCGTTCTTCTCGCACTATTTTGCCATTGATAGCACGTTCGTGCTTTGTTTTTTTTTTTCTCTACCTTTTTATTTTTATTTTAAATTCTCTCGAAAATGTAATTCGTAAAATATCTCTCTCTCTCTCTCTCTCCGTTGGAAAGAGACGAAACATTTTCGCAATTATTTCTCGCGTTGCACCGAGCGCGAATATTTATTATTATCGTTGTCATTATTATTGTTATTATTATCAGCGAGCTCACGCGGTGAGCGGAAAAATTCGTGCGAACATAGAGATAACAGCCGCGAATTAACGTATCGCTCGCCAAAAGTCCCTCGATAAAAATTATCGCCCGAAATATTATTCCCGGTAGTTTTGATTCAGATATTTTTTTTTCGCTTCGAAAATCGCGCGAAATTTTCGCATTAATTTCGTCGATCGGCGGCATACATCTTTTTTCGAATTTCACCATGGCGAAAAAGGGTCCGTGCGTCGAGAATAAAGAATTTTGAGAAAAAGATTTCTCCCTTTGTGTCTTGGATCAGCGGGATTTTTTTTTTGTTTTTTTTTTCGGAAATCGTACGAAATTTCGGCGTTAATTTCATTGAATAACCGTACGTATCGAGAATCTCTGCGCCGTTGGATGAATCACACTCGAGAGATCGCGAGTCGAGCGCGCCGAGTCGTTTCGTTCTTTTCTTTTTTTTCGCTTGTAATGCGGACACTTCGAGGCCGTTTGGTGAAGAAAAAGAAAAAAAAAAGCTGTATATATAGGGACGGAGGAAAATAAACACGACTTTTGAGAAACGAATATACTCGGTATTTATCCAATTGACGAAACACTCGGTTTTACTTTTATTTTGTATTTTGTTTTATTCGCTTCAGCTCCGAGCATATTTTCATCGCGTTATTTCCTCGTGAAAATTGAACCGTTTCCGGCTGTCGAATTCATTTTCCCCGAGCACGCTGGAAGCCACTGGGAACGAGATATAAATTTACGCGCTCGCAGATGTAACAATAAATAGTAATATTATTAATAATAATTGTTATTATGATTATTCATAATAATAATGCATCGTTCGTATCGTCTTTAATCAAAAGATAATACGAATTTTTCGCGTGGCGATTCGACGGTACTGGTACTGTTTTTATTTTTTTTTTTCATTCCTCAAAATCATTTCCTTCTTTGTTCGAGATTGCGCAAAATTGCAGCAGGCATTGTAGGATATTTTGTGAAATTAGAAACAAACAAAGAAGAAAAAAAACAGAGAAGGATTTCAACAAAAGTTGCGCAGCGAAGAGGAAAAAGAAAAATTGCGCGTCGCGTTTCTTGTGGACGGAGCTTTAAGCGTCGCGTCGTGCGCACGCACGCATTCCCCTCTCGCTCAAACTCGCTCGCGCTCTCCCTCCAACGCGCCGAGTGATTTCGAGCGAGTCAGCGAGCGCGGAGTGGCGCGGAGCTCGTACGAACTCGCCTAGCTGTATTATAGACGGATCTGCTGCCAGCGCGTACAAACACGAGTAACACACACGGGTTTCGGGGGCAACACGCGCAGTGTATCAACGCTTCTTCTCTCTTTCTCTCTCTCGTATTTTTTTGGTGTGTACGCGACGTTAACACACTGCTAGGGACGAAGAACGACCGGGAGAAGAAGTTACGCTGTGGATAAATTCACTTGACTCTCGACACCCAACAAAAAGCACTCTTCGCTCCAATTTTATGATCGAAATAATGAGGAATTTTCATTTCTTTTTTTCTCACGATTTTCCAGACTCTATTCTCGTTTATTTTTCGGCAAAAAAACGGTGCGACGCACGAAATTGACATTTTTCGATTTCTTTTTGCAATTTCATAAATTCGATAAAAACGTTTGAAATTCGAAGTCTTTGCAAGTAAGATATCATATTGTCATAATGACGGTAAAATTGAAGAAAATAAATGAAATTGTGGAAATAATCCCCATGTTATTATTTTTACGTACGTGGCGAGAAATTTATATTATGCCTGATGTATACTCGGCAACCTTTTTTTTTGTACCAGTGGAATGGAAAGTTACGGTCGCTTTCACTTCGTCAAATTGTTGTTTATGAATAATTGTTTGTTCAAAATTGTGCGAGATGGGAGTATCGATTACGTCAGAGAATCGTGAAGATTTGTAACGACCGATTGTTCGGGATGCCTGCGTTTATTTTTATTTTTCGATGAAAAAAAAAGAAAACGAAAATTCGAAGCGAAAAAAGAGAACACTTTCTTTTCTCGTCAATCTCGATTCGAACGAAGCTAAAAATAGATCCAAAAAATTCCGCGATATTTCATCGACGAAAGATTCATCGACGAACCGCGTGGGTGAAAAAATTGCGAAAAGTCAAATTCTTCGATCTTGAATTTAATACATAAAAATTCGCCGAATTAAATTGAAACAGCAACAAATAAAATTGAATTTCCCTCGTTATCTTATTCGTTCAATTTTCCTGAATTTTCATCACATTTTCCAGTTAAAAAAACACGACCGTCGTAATTTCGAAAAACGACATTTCCCCACGTTTCAACGTGACCGATTAACGCGAATGATGGCCAATAGGGTCTTCCGGTGTTCCGAAAAAACGAGAGTTAAAAAAGAAAAGATTTTCCGAGAATAATTTTCAAAGAACGACAATCAGAGAGTATTTTCAAAACATGGCAGCCTCGAGCTTTCGAAACGTCATTCCTCGACAGTCTCGAATATACTTCGAGCAAAATGAAAAAAAAAAGCGACATTTCGAAGTGTCCGTTTGAGATGAAAGTCGTGGTTCTCAAATATCGAAATTCGATCCTGAAACGAGGTCTTTGTTCGGAAATAATGTCTCCGAAACTTTCCAACTTGAATGAACAAAAACCGGCGAGCAAAAAAACAGTCACATTTTTATTCTTCAACGAAGCTTCGTCTTCCGCGCGCGTATTTCTCGACTTTTCCTCTCGAACGAACTCCGAGCCAAAAAAAAAAAAAAACGAAAAAACAATGGACAAAAAAAGCATAGATAATAACGAAAAAAAAACAGACATTTTTCATCTCTCGCTTTTCTCTCTTCGTTGGCAGAGGCGAGGGTGAAATTCGCGACTCGTTCCCTCATCGAGGGAGTTCGGGGGTGGAAATTGAAGAGAGAGGGGAGGGAAATTGGAACCAGGAGGGGGTGAGGGGTTTGCAGACATCGATGTAGCGGATCGTACATCCAGCGATACTCCTCCTCATCTTTCCTGCATTTTCCCCCTCCGTTTCTATCCTCCTCGTCCCTCTCATCTCATCTCCAATCTGTTTCTCCTTTCATCTCCATCCCTCTTTCTCCTTTACTTTTCATCCTCCACCCCCCTTCGCCTCTAACATTCTCCCCAACTGTTTAAACCCTCGATCGACGTTCCCCAACGAAAAGAGATCCTAGCGGGGGGGGGGGGGGATTCTGGTACATCGCTACTTCGTCCTGGGATGCTGCGTGAGAGATTATTATGATTTGGGACCGGGGGGGGAGCCTCTAGGGTCATTATCGTTATTATTCCCGCAAAAAGGATCGTCATTGCGCGACCGACTTTTTCGCAATTTTTCGTCGATTTTTCAAATTTGAAAATCTGACCTTCCCCAATGCAGTGGGCTACGTCTTCTCCGTTTTTTTCATCACGTTGGCAATGAAAATCCAACGACGATTTGCAGAAAGGTTGGCGGGGGAAAAAAAAAAACCAAAAAAAAACGAAAGTTGCAAAAATAGTCAAAAAACTTGGTTTTTTTTTGAATATTCCATTTTCATTCGCACAAATTTTGTTCGTTCCGAGCGTGAAAAAAATGGTCATTACTTTTTTTCCTTCTTCGCTTTGTGTAAAGGCTAGAGAGAGAGAGAGAGAGAGAGAGAGAAAGAGAGTGGGAGAGATGAGATGAGGACTTAGCTGCATGTGGCGACCCAACACCTGATTGCCTGAAAAACTTCTCGAGGAGACTACACGCTGCAGCAGGGAATGAGAAAACCAGAATAAACGAGACGGCAGGCGGGGGACGTGCGGCGACGAGGATGGCGGGGGTTGGAGAGGGGGGGAGGGGGGGGGGGTAGGAGATAAAAAGGTTGAAATGAAATGAAAGAAAGAGAAATATACGAGAGGAAATAAGGCGGTACGATGTGTACGAAGCATTCCAGAACGAATTTTCGCAATTTTTTTTCAACTTTTCTCTCGCTCGCGAAAATTCAATTCCCACATTCTTTTTTTTTCGATTATTTCGAAGGGAATTTATGGAGGAATCAAAATTCTTCCACTTCAATATTTTATCGTTATTTCGGCGTAAAAAAAAAAAAGAAGGACCGGTTTCGAGGAGAGAAACATCGAAAATTGATGGAAAAATTTGCGGCACTTTCGGACGAGTCGATTTTCCCGTCAATTAGCAAATTGCAATGATTATCGCGATTGGGGAAAAAAAAAAAGTTCTTTTTTTTTACTTCGAGCAATGGTAAAATAGCGTTCGAAAGTGTTGAAACATCGATAACGAGAGAAAGCGCGCGTTTAAATACGAAGAAACAATGATAATAATAATAATAATGATAATAATGATAATAATAATAATAATAGCCGAAAACAGAAAAAAGTAAGAGTAAAAAAGTGGGAAAAGAAAAAGAACAAACGACAAAGATAACAATAAAATCAGGCGCGTTATATAAACAAATGAATTCGTCTGTCGGTTGAGAAAAAAAGAAGAGAAAAAAAAAAAAGAGGCGCGTGTGCATACTCCGCCTTGATGCATGTATAATTTTGACTCGATTAAATATCGATTCCGATGTTATAAAGGAAGATTGACCTTCGCAATAATATTCGGTTACGCGCAAGCGCGTTCGGCTGACGCGTTACGAAAATCCACCTCGCGTTCGAACTTTGGATTTTCCCTTTCTTCCTTTGCTTATTTCTTTTTTTTTTTTTTTTTTTTCATTTCGACGATTATTCATACTTTGCGATATTTGAGAAATATTCCGTGTGAAACGAGAAGCTAGCGATTCTGTATCCGGCGTGATTTTTTCGCGTATGTGTGCCGGATTATTGTCGAAAAAAAAAAGAAGAAAAAAAACGAAACCAAGGAACGAACGGATCGCGAGGCCCGGTGATAAGACATCGCGCGATCGTATCTCACACGCACCAGGCAGCGTTACTTTCAAAGATAAACACGGTGGCGAATTTGGTAAATTCGCGAAAGTCGAGATATTTCCAAAAAAAATAGTGACGATACAAATGAAAAAAAAAAAGGATTGTAAATTCGCCAAAAGGCGAAATATTTTTTAAAAAAAGTAAAGGGACGATACAAATTCAAAAACAAAAAGGATTATAATTCAAAGATAAACACTGTGGCGAATTTGGTAAATTCGCCAAAGGTCGAAATATTTCCAAAAAAAAGTAAAGGGACGATACGAATTAAAAAAAAAAGGATTATAAATTCGCCAAAAGGCGAAATATTTAAAAAAAAAAGTAAAGGTACGATACAAATGAAAAAAAAAGGATTATAATTCAAAGATAAACACTGTGGCGAATTTGGTAAATTCGCCAAAAGTCGAAATATTTCCAAAAAAAAAGTAAAGGTTCGATACAAATTCAAAAACAAAAAGGATTATAATTCAAAGATAAACGCTGTGGCGAATTTGGCAAATTCGCCAAAAGTCGAAATATTTCCAAAAAAAAGTAAAGGGACGATACGAATTAAAAAAAAAAAGGATTATAAATTCGCTAAAAGGCGAAATATTTTTAAAAAAAAGTAAAGGTACGATACAAATGAAAAAAAAAATGATTATAATTCAAAGATAAACACAGTGGAGAATTTGGTAAATTCGCCAAAAGTCGAAATATTTCTCCTATTTTTAATTCTTTTTTTTTCAGCTCATAAATTAATCGCACAGCGGACGACAATTCGATACACGGAAAGCCCCATACATATTATACGCGTATTTATACGTTCGTACACGTTTTATTTTCCAATCTTTTTTCTTTGTCTTTTTGTTCAAATGATTTTTCACATTTTCAAAGAGCAGCGAGAGAGAGAGAGAGTTATCTCGAACTCGGGAAGCCCGAGCAGCGACGTGCACGCGGCAATCGATATAAAGTCTTTCCTTATCTCGAGGCTAAACAACGCGATTCATCCACGAACGTTGAATTTATACGAAGGAAAAAAAAAACAGAGAGAAACAGCAAGTTCGTGCCACTCGAATAACATTTGCATATTCCAGCATTATCGGACACGGTTTATTGAATAAAAAATTTCCCACGTCGTAATAAATTCAATTTCCATATTCCAATCGAGCCGCAAAATGCGTCATATTTGTTCAATCCCACGAAAATAAAAAATCATTAATTTTGCGAAAATTGTATCTTTTCTTTTCGACAATTTCCGATTAAAACTCCATTTCTTTCAACAGCAAAATACCAAAAACAAAAAAAAAACACGTTTCGCTCCTTTTCCTCCGTTCTTTTCCTAACTCGTCAAATTATTCGACGTTTCGCGTACTCACCGTCGTTCAGCGTTGTGTCGTTTCAATTTTCGACGACTGAAAATTCAACGACTCGAACGTTTGTCAATAATTCTCAATCATTTCATTTCTTTTTCATCTTAAAGTGTATTTAAAAAAGAAAAAACCCCAGAAAAAGGAAAAAACGTCGTATAGGAACGTGTGAGAAACAAATTGCCGGAGCCTTGAGACGAATACCGGAAGTCCAGTTGCTGCCTCGACTTTTCGATGGGAGTAAAAAAAAGAAACGTTGATATTCGTCGTGAAAAATCGTTCGAGGTACGAGAGGGACGGAAATCTGGAGGAAGAATGAGAAAGAAAAAGTGTGTTTTGAAGGAGAGGAAGGGGAGGGGTGTTTTGATGACGAGAGGCGACGCTATTTCCCTCCTCGCAAAGTGCACTCTCAATGACACCTGCTGCTGCGTCTGAGAGTCCACCTTAAAACAATGGGCCCGAATCATTCTTTCGTGACAAATCTGCTCGTGTTTTCCCTTATCGCGAATGCTATCACAAACGTCATTACGAACAATGTCGTGCTTGAAAAAACTCTATCGCCTTTGCGTGCTATTTTTTAAATGATTTTTTCACACCGCTTTTCCCTGCCCCTCGCGATGTCGTCTCGAATCGCTCCTTAACGCGAGAATAAAATCGAAAAAAGGTGAAACGCAAAATTTCAATTAAATAAAAATCAAAATTTCAAAAAAAAAAAAAGTTTTTCTTTCGTAACGTCGTAAATTCGATTTCGAAAGAAAAATCGGATTTCAACGTTGTTTTTAAATTGAAAAAATATGTACATTCGCTCGCGCGATTAGTCCCGTTTTTTATCACCTCGTTGGAAGGGGAGGAAAAATGAAAAACAATTGGAAATTTGAATTTTTCGTCGCTTTGGTTTATTATTATATTGAGGGGAAAAAAAATTGAGAGCGATGATGGACAATGAATTTTTATTCCCGTTTGTCGAATTCTCTGGGAATTACAATAATCCTGTCCCTTTGCCCTTTTTCACCCTCGTATTATGACGTTTTTTTCGCCCCTATATGTGCCCTGAGCACATAAGAGTATTGAAACAGGAATATAGTATCTATATACACGCACGATACACCGGTGTATAAATACAGAATTACGAGGATCAGGGACGGACTATGAAAAACATACGTGCGGTAATCTCGCACCGATTTATTCGCCCCCCTCTTGCGCCCTCCTCCAGTCTTATGCACACCGTCTTTTTCTTCCTCGTCTTTCCTCCGCGAAACGCCACTTGAGTAAATTATCCGTGCAAACATTTGGCGTTCTTTTTGTCAGCTTGGACGTTCGGAAATTCGCCTCACGATCATCAAGAATGACACCTCGATAATCGCAGTCATCGACGAATGCAATTTATCATTTTTTTACTCGCTTTTTTTTCAGAAATGTTTTTATGCAAATGTAGGGGAAAAAAACTTTGGAAAAGTCCGCCATCTCGGCCTTAGTCTACGTATTTTTAAGGTTCAAAAGGTTCCGCGCGCCATTAACGGAAATGCGATATTTTCACCAATATCTCGGAAAAACCGCTGTTACGTGATGATTTCAATCTTGCCTCGATCATATCTCTTTAAAT
This sequence comes from Heteropelma amictum, assembly GCA_959613375.1. Taxonomy (NCBI): domain Eukaryota; kingdom Metazoa; phylum Arthropoda; class Insecta; order Hymenoptera; family Ichneumonidae; genus Heteropelma; species Heteropelma amictum. Next base: position 32,758,049 of record OY390721.1, read on the forward strand.
ATTGATGTTAGAGAAATCTTCATTGAACGAAAAATGAAGGTCGTGAAGTGCTCTACGAGAAAGCTCCTATGCGTAATTGACCCAAAAGCGATACTTTGGCCGCAATATCGAGAAAAACAACCGCACAGAAAAATTCACGGGAATCCCTCTATGAAACCCCTTAAAACATTGATTTTCAAACACCAATGCGTCGCGATATGCCCAATTTTCGATAATCATATATGCCGTATTTCGCACGAGCTCTGACGAAGAATAATTTATTATCGCTGAAAGCTGCACTTTGCAAATGTCAAAAGTTTCTCGCGTGTTAATTGAATTTACGTAGAGAAACATTGGAAAAAGAAAGAAAGAGAAAAGAGGAATTATCCGATCGGATAACGCGACCAGAGGGGGCACCCAAAATTCTTTGCGATCGTCGGCCCTGAGGCTCCCCACCACCGACGCAGCCGAGCTCCCGTGATATGCTGGCTCTCCCCTCCACGACGCTTCCCCCACTCGCGCTCTCTTCTTTTTTCCCTCATAACGTTGGCTCTCTCGCACTCGCGTCAATATTATTCCACGGTCGGCGGCGCATCGAAACTTTTGTCCGCGAGTCTCCGTCTGCGCTCGCGCGCTCTCAACGTAATTTAAATGCCTCGTATCAGTCAGCCATCGCGTTATAAACACACCAGCACGTTTCGCTTATTTCCGTCTAACATGAGTCTTCCACGGACATGTTTTTTCCCTTTTCTCTTCTTCCCTCTTTTTTTTTTCACTCAACTTTACCCCCGCCGCTCCTTCTTGCTCATTAAATGCTTTGCTCAAACGACATTTCACGTTCCTGTTTCTCATCTTTTGCTTTATTATGGATGATTTAATGATATTAATTCGCGAAGCGATTTATAAATAAGCGTTTTCTCTCTTTCTCTCTGCCCCTCTCTCTCTCTCTCTCTCTCTCTCTCTTTCGCTCGTATCGAAATACGAATGAACTCTTGCACTCGCGAGGCAAACAGTCTCTCGACGAAGCGATATACATATTTTACCCGATTTTTTTCCTACTTTCTCTCTCTCTCTCTCTCTCTCTCTCTGGGATCTAATTAATTTCTCTCTTTTTTCTTCTCTTATTTTTCGCTCCGCGGTCTCGAGGCTGTACGGCGGGGATTATTTCAGCGACGATAAAGCCGAATGAGAATTTCGCGTAATCAGCAATGATATGCAAAACTCGAAAACGAAGTACCGACGATATGCGAATAATCTTCGAAGAAAACGAAGATTGAAATATATTCGGAAAAATCATTCTCCCTTCTTCATTTCCCACAAAACGGAAATAGAGCGCATAAAACATTTTTTTCCAAATATATTCTCAATATTTACCAAAATAGTCATTTTTTGGTGCGATAAAAAAAATCAATTACAAGATTGTCACGCTCCTAATATATGTCACATATCACGCGATAAAGGGGTCAAAGAAAAATTGTTCATCGAATTACGATAAATACGTATTTCCTCTCGATTATTATAAATATATATTATATTACATTTTATATTCACCAAGGGAGATAAAATGATGATTTTGATAATTATTCGAGTTGGGTGAAAATAAATTTATCGTAATTCGATGAAAAAAAAAAAAGGCAGAAAAAAGTTAGATCGAAACTCGAGAATTCTTCGACGTATGCTGCGGAATTAATGGCTCGCGTACGTTTCAGCGTACATTGCGAGAGATTTTATATCCTTTGGGTGAGGTTTTATGCCTGTTTGGCTCGTTACAATCTCACGGAATACTCTCGCGAGAACGCGGCAAGCTTAATAAGTTGGTAACACGGCGGGTACGCGTGTGTGTACTGATATCACTGTGCGAGCGCGCAATCCGATAGATAAGTGACGATTCCCGCGGGCGTACGCTGCGAGGCGAGCGCGGGACTTTATTAAATAATGCACGGGGTACGTTCGGCCGAACAAGACACGACTTTAACGCCTGGGAAATGCATTTTGACGATCACGATCCGTTGAATCCGAATTGAGCGAAAAAAAAACCGGAAAATTCCCGTCAATCAATCAACGACCGTTAAATTATTCGGCGAGACTCCGCGCGCGTTTCCAACATGAAATTCTTGCGTTTTTCGCGCATGCGCGTTGTCACTCACTGGCCGTATTCGGCTCTCTCGAAAACACGTAGCGTTTTGAAAAAAAGTTGAACGTTATCGAACCCATTCCGAGTTTCCAGCTTTTTTTGAAAAAAAAGACAGAAAAATACCAAAATCCGACTTTTTTTTGAAAATTTTCGAAAAAAATAAAATGAAAATACGAAAATACGAGAAAATCCAAAATTGCGTATCGCGCGAGATACGGCTGCGAAATGGAGGCAAAAAGCTTTTTCAAAATATTTTTCGATTAAAAAACCAAAAAACCAAAAAAAAAACAGAAATGAAAATTTTCAATATTTCGTCGACGATTTTTCTGGAAGCGCGTCAAATTCGGATGATTTTTCTTTGTTTTTTTAAATTTCAATTTACGAGTCAAGGACACGACGGAAAATATTGATTCATTTATGAATTATCGGAAAGTTTCGTTCCACCCCCTCGTCCCCGCCCTTGTAATGTCATGGGATACATGTGCGCGCACCCTCCGTTGCACGGAAAACAAACTCGGGATATCGTTCGTATTTGTAGCATCGGTCATTCGTACACGCGAGAGGAACCTTCGTGTGTGTCTCCCGCACGTATGCATAACCCGCCCGTGTATTCGTTTTTTTTTGTGCAGCTCGCCGGAGTAGCGAAGAAAAGCACCATATACCTCGGAGCAGTGAGAAACTGGCATGAATAAAATGTCGATACTCTTCGAGAAGAGTTTGAAAATATTGCAAGAAAAATTACATTCAGTACGATGCCATTTCTTTGGCAAAAAAAAAACGATTTTCATTCGAATTCACGTTAAAAACGACTGAAACGATTCAATTAAACATACTTTTCAGTTTATTCGCGTTTTTTTAGGTCACCGGAAGAGCAACGCAAAAACATCCCGCGAAGTGGCGAGAAAATGGAAATTAATTGTCGATACTTTTCTAAAAGATTTCGCGTCGCAGGGAAAGTCATTCGGTACGGTGTTTCCCCTTTTTTTTGCACAAAACACGATTTTAATTGAATTCAGATGAATTACGATACATCGATATTACTTAATTGGACGGAAAATGTGTTAAAAAATGCGTTTTATTTTTCTTCGAATAATTCTGGGATTGAGTATTGAATTAAGACGAGGTAATGGTAAGTCTAATTGACGACTTGAATCGATAAAATTTCACGCATTGCGATACTCTCTGTGCAAAAAAAAAGACTCGCGACTGTCTCGTGAGAGAAATATCAGTCGTTAACTGTTTTATCAAACGTCGGTAAAAAGTTTTACCGACTACTCTCTCTCGCGGAGTGCCTCCGTGTCCGCTCGTTTGGCATAACCCCCGCTAGGGCCGCCAGTGTCGCGTTTCCAACACCGAAGCAGCTTTGATTCTCATCCACAAGTATGCTATTTTTCGATCATTTTATATTCACGAATAACTCGATTGTACGTTTCTTGCCTTCATATATCGCGAGAAATGAAATTCCGAAATTCCTCCTCGCCATTATTACACGTTATGTCGCAACGATTTCCGAAAATGTTTACGAAATTTATTCACTGAAAAAAAATAATATCCATTTCGAAATTCTAATTACGAAAAAAAAACATGCATAAAATGATGTAACTCTCGTAGCGTAATTGTACAAGCCCGGAATATCGATTTGATTCATTTTCCACTCGAGAGCCCGCTTGCGTTTAATTCGCTTCCGACAAGATGATTTTTCAAAAAAAAAAGACGAAAAACGCAAATATAAAAAAAATCATTCATCAACGTAATTTTTCGTCCGCGTGCATACCGTCTTTCGAAAAAAAAAGTAGCAAAACATTTTGGAAAATAAATCGATTTTTTTTTTTTTTCAAAAATGAATAAGAAATTTCACCAAAAATCGGGTGTCATATTTACGGATACGATTTTTTCCAACGCCTGTATCTGTACCTGGGTGTCCCAATTTTAGACGGCAATTTTCTTTGTCCCGTCGGAATTGAAAAATCGATAATACATGTGAGAAACATGGAAAACCCAATTTCCCATTTTAACAACGTGGAAACCATTTTCTTTCCGTTCCACGTCATTTTTCTGCTTGCGCAAAATTGTTTTTTTATGAAAAATAAATTTCGCGGCTTTGTAGAGCGTGAAATTCTCCGCAAACAGTTCCTCGGAGGCAAACGCGAAATATTTGGAGAGTCACCGAGTTTCTGAGAGGTGCTCGAGTGAAAATTTCAGCAAAATCCCTCGTAGATGCGATAAAATCCATTTTTAGATCGAATTTTTCAACATTTGCGAGATTTCGTGACTGTCGATTAAACGAATTATCAATTAAAACACAGCCTCGTGCTCGAACAAACATTCAAATTGAAAAAAAAAAATTAGCGGTGATTACGAGTCCACAAGTGTACCATCGATTCTTCTCGCAATCGTAAAATTGTTATTAATAGCTTCACAGCATTAACGACGGCATGGAAATTATTCCGTGAACATAATGTGATTTTAATGTTCTCCGATCTATTCAATTTTCCGTGCATTGTGCGAAATAATATATTCAAATAAGTCGTCCTAAATAACCACCAATTTTTCATCCAATCGGAAAAATTGTCATCAACCACTCGATTAACGATGGGACAGACATTATACGTGTGTATAATGCGTTTTCAACGTTCTCTCGAATACATTAAATTTGTCCCGCATTTTTCAAAAAGTTTGTGAAAAAAATTTTGTCGACAGGAAAAACAGCGATATTGGAAAAATGTTCTTTTGTTTTCATGTTATTTCAATGCAATAATCCAATGTGAGTCGAGGCTGTGATGAGCTGGATTTTTTTTTTTTCCCTCCCGCAAACATATTTTTCATACCGTGTGTCGTCGGTTCATCAATTCGGACGAAAGGAAAAATGGTGTCGCGAAAAAATGAAAGCATCGGTCGAAAAATAAAGAATGAAAAATAAGCCATTCGATTCCATGCTGAGATCGCATTAATTTCGCAAGTTTAGCCACCGAACAGTGAGCGAATATCGCGGTCAGCGATGTTTTCACGTTCGACTGTACCGCGGTATGCCCCCGCTTTGGTTCCCCCCGCCGCCGCACGTCGCCACTGTTCTCTCGCCCCTCGTCGACTAATTTTGCCGATTAGAGTGTTAGCTACGAGTACACATCCACACAAATATTATATTATTCTACTCGAATGGCAGACTTTACGGCGGATATTGTAGAAGAAAGATTGAAGAAAGAGAAACTTCAGTGGAAGAAAAGAGGAATAAATGAAAAGGGAGAGAGAAAGTGAAAAAAAAAGAGATGCAAAGTCGTACACTGCGCCGCGTATACGCGTATTCCTCGAGTTTCTTCCCTTCCACATTCCTCTCTTTCGCTCTCGCTCTCTTTCGTTGAATCCTCCGCGTTCAGTCGATTCTTCTCTCTTTTCCTTCTTTCTGTTGATTCAATTTCACTTTTTTTCGATAGATCGCGCGACCGAGTTCTCGCGATCCGCCGAAAAATGTCAATTCGACGAGTACAAACGATAACGAGATTGGAAATCGCGCGAGGATCATCTTTGTTTCAGCCATCTTACGACATAACCTCGAATTTGCGATTCTTTTTTTCTTTCCCTTCGATCCTGCAAGCTTTTTTTTTCTTCTGGATTTCTTTTTTTACTATTCGCTGCATTCAAACGACATTGAAGTTGATAGTTTTACGTCTTTCAGTTTTATTTCAGCGATCGCACGAATTGTATTATTCGATATCGTGAAAGAGAAAGAGAGAAAGAGAGAAAGTGTATTCTAGAGTTTCCTCCCCCTTCACATTCTGTCCCCCTCTCTCTCTCTCTCTCTCTCCCTCATTCCTGCAAGTTTACTCATGTCTTCTCCTGTTCCGTTGGTTAATTCCACTTTTTCATTCGTCTCTCTCTCTCGCTCTTTCTTTTTCTCGACAGATGGCGCGACTGATTTTTTCGCGATTCGCCGAGAAAAACCTCCTTCACTCCTTCGTTTATTCGACAAACATAAACAATCATGAAATAAATAATTACCGATCGATGAGTTTTGCTTCAACGATCGTACGACATAACCTCAAAATTCCAAAGACTCCATCTCTTTCAATCCTGCAAGTTTGCTTTTTCTTTCCTGTACAATTTCGCGTCACTTTCGTGTTTCGTTTCACTTTTTCTCGATAGATGGCGGGATCGATTGTTTCGCTTTTACCAACAAAACATCGTAAACGATTGATTTATTCCACGGATATAAACGATTATAAAATCGTCAATAATCGCGCAGCATCGACTCAGCCGTTGCAGAAGTTAACCTCAAAATTGCAAATGTTCATTCCTTCCCTTTCGAACCCGACAATTTAACGACAATTCTTTCCTACTTTTTTGGCGAATTTTGTTCGATAACCTCGAATCATAGAACTCACGACGATGGAAAAAATATGAGAAAAATATTCGTTTAAATAAAAAGAAACAAAAAAAAACGAATTTCTTACGAATTCATGTTTCTCGTCGAGATTATTCTCACGAAACTTTCGTCATACGCCTATGCGGGAGAGTCGAAGGAAATATAAAATTCACTGTGAACAACGAGGAACACTTTATCGACGATTATACGCGAGGGAATGAAGAAAAATATATTATAAACAGAGAGATAATATTTCTATCTATATACATATATTTCTTATATAAACGCAAACGAGTCAACGTTTCTATTAGACGGACAATAAGAATGTTATTGCAACGATACGTATCGAGATTACAGTAATTTGAAAACATTTTTTTCAGCGTCAACTGTACAGGAAAATTTTTCAAAAATAATAATAACAATCACAGACAGTCTGCGCGACGGATCATTTTAATCGTCGGCCATTTTGTGAAAAAAATTCACGAAACGACGAGGAAATTTATCGTTCGTACGATATCGGTGATGAATTATTAACGTGGCGATGTTTGAAAACAAAAAAAAAGAAAAAAGAAATGTTACACTCATTTTCCAGCAATCCAACGTTTGACCTTGATACACGATGATAAGAAGAGCGTAAAAGAGAAAAACACAAAAAAAAAAAACACTTCTATCGCAATCTGTATGCACGATAAATAATGATAAGAAAAATCATGCTTTGAAAATTGACGAAAAACGACTTTTCCAATATTTGCATAATATCGCTAACGAGAAATTGAAAATACGAATTTTACGTAATTCGTCAGAGACGCTTGAAAAGAAAAAAAAAACAAAACGAAAATGCGCGCGTAATGAATAACGACGATCGAGGGAAGTTTGTGAAAAAGGTGTATGTGAAAATCGTTCGTCGAACGTAACAGTGTTGGTGAAGAATTGAGAATGAAAATTTCAAACGGTCGAGAGTTTTCCATGGCAATTTCGCGCGATAAACGTTAATTGACGAAAGACGCCTGGGAAAATTCCGTCGCTCGAGTTTTTCGAAATAAAACGAGAGTGGGAAAGTGGAAAAAGAGAGAGGGAGAGAAAAAGATTCAACGGGAAGTCCAACGAAAAGGGCCGAAAGTACGAGGAGCAGACGGTAAAGTAGAACAGAAGCGAAAGCGGAGAATACGTACGGAAACGGGAATACTTTTGCCTCTCGGCTCGAGCAGTCACGTCGCAGAGGCACAGTCAGAAAACAAAGAGAGAGAGAGAGAGGGAGAGACAGAGATTTATATCTGTGAATATAAAAATGCACAGCGACACAGCAGAGTATTACTCCGTCGATAACAAAGGCTCAAACACTGAAAAAGACTCTTGATTATCGATTTTATCAGTTTTCCATCCTCATAAAGCATGTTTTATTCGTAAATACACGCGAGACATTGAATTAATTGCGTTTTCGACTTCATCGCTCGAGCCCAGCGAATATTATCGACATTCATTTTTGCGCCCGATTGTTTCCTCGATAATTTCTCGATATCGAGAAATTTCATCGTTTCGCCGTTGCAACGTTACGTCACAATATCTCGCGAGGTTTCACCCCCTTTTCGTCCAACGTTTTCCGAATCAAAATTCATTTTACTCTCACGATGATGAAATTTTCCGGAAATCAACGGTCAACCGGATGTTTTTGTCGATATTTTTTCAATTCTGACATTTACAATCCCGAAGGGATGAGAATAAGAGAAGGAACGTGTAAAACGTATCTCGGGGACAATCGTGAGTTTGAAAAATGTTTAAAAAAAAAAACAGGATTTCCCCGGTGTGTTTCTTTTTTTCCCGTTATTTTTCAGCGCAGCGAGTTTTGAAATCGCGGAGATTCGAACGATCTCGCACGCGTTTTTCAACGACGCCGACTTTGTGACAAATTATTATTGTTATTCATTGCCGCACGGCCGATGGTTGATTTTGCGCGACGAATTTTTGGCAATTTTTCGTTTTTCTCATTTTTCCCAGCCGGAATCCCGAAGAAAAATGGAAAAAACACGAAAATTACGGATATATTTTATTTTCCATTGTCACGAGAGAGGGAAAGGGCGGGGGGGAGTATTTTATTGCACGAGCGTTCACATTTTCGTCGGGAAATCTCGACCTTTTTTTTTCTCCTTCCTTCCACAAATAACTCGACCGTAAACGCGTTGGAAGGTCCCCGAGATGGCGCATTATCGATCTTTTAAAAACCCCATTTGCTCTTTTTTATCTCGACGTATATTTTATCAAATTTAACTCCACTCAATTGAGGGAGAAACAAAAACGCAAAACAAAAAAAAAGGAAGGAAGAAGACGATCGATATTGTTCCACTCGAGAAAAAGCCATTTTGTATTTAATATGTGACGGAAAAAAAGTATCGCGGCGTCGTCGTTAAAAATGAATTTTCCTTTGCGATTATACTTTGATTTGTCGCGATGCGGCCGGTCGGTACGAACGAGAGAAAAAGAGAGAAAGCCGCTTTGTGCTCTTGACGATCGAACTTGGTCATAATTAAGCAAATAATAATAATGATAATAATAAATAAGTCGTGATAAGCACAGTGGCAGGTTGAAAAACGAGCGAGAGATGAAATGAGGATGAGAGAGCGAGAGAGAGAGAGCGGAAAAATGAAAAAAAAAAAATGATGAAAACAAGTTATTTAGAGTCACGTTTCTCGCGAATGAATTGGAGCACATCTCAACATGCAATAAAACGTATCTGCAATTAAAATAAAAAGCTTAAGAATAATAATGTATCGAAATAATTGAATGTTAATTTATTCCCGTTATTCCAATACACATTATTTTTCGTTTCTTTTCATTTTCATTTTGTACGTACATTAGGTTGACCGCCAATTTTCGATTTTCGAGTCTCGCATAAAAGTATGTTAATCTTTTGTATTCGATGAGCCCTCGAAGGAGGGGTTCCAGGAACATTCGGGGCTCGGTCGAGAATTTTGAAAATTCCGAGAATGGGCAAAAATCGATTTCTTTTTTCTTTTCACTTTTTTTAACATAGCCAGCGGCTATTGTTATCACACTCGAAAGAAAATATATCCCGCAAATTTTACCTCAAAATATGAATATTCAAAGGTCGCCCGAGAATTTTTAATCTCGTGGAGCAACACCTATATCTCGTTCGACCTTGTTACTCCGCGAGATTGAAAATTCACGAGCGGCCCTTGAATATTTATATTTTGAACAGAAATTTGCACGATACCGCCGCTGGGAGAAAAACGAAATTCCGGATTTCGAAAATTTCGGAAATTTTCGAAATTCTCGAGCGCCTCTCGAATTTTCATATTTTGGGCCAGAATTTGTGGGATATCTCTAATTTCGAGTGTGAAAACGATCGCCACTGGAAGAAAAAAAAATTTTGAAAAAAAAAAATTTTTGAAAAAAAAAATTTTGAATTTTGGAATTTTCAAAACTCTCGAGCGAACCCTACGGATATTTGTAATTCCTCGAAACTTTTTTTCCATCTCGTCATAAACGAAGAGCGGACGTGATTTTCTGCGAATCTCGAAAATTAAAAAATTTTCGGTCAAAATCGGCCACCCTAATGTGTTTATATACGTATTTCTAATATACGTGCCCGTGTGTGTTTATATATGCATACATGTAAATATTAAAAAATCACATGTCGAAAGAATGGAATACATGAGGAAATTTTGAAAGTCATTCGTTTATCGCGCCCGCAACAGAAATCGAGCGCAGGCTTCCCAAGTAATGCGTAAAAACAAAAATTCCAACCAGCCCACCGAGCGTCTTTGATTTAATTTTTCATTTATCGACCGACGCTCGCTCGAAATTCTCATCTCTTCTCTCTCTTTCTCCGCACCGACGAATCCACGCTCACGCGGGAAGCATCGAGGTAACGAAAAAAAGAAAAAAAAAAGCAACATCTTTGAACCATTTTTCTCACACTTCCGGTCATCGAAGCGACTAAATTTTCTCAAAACGCCGAGAAATATTCGTTTGTTCGTCAAAAGTACGAAAATACGCGTGAAAACGAATTGAAAACGAAATAACGACGAGTGGAATAAAATCGACGTTTCCACTTTCGTAATAACGATTTTAAATAGCCCGTGGGGGGAGGGTAGGTGAAAATGATTATTTTACGATTAACCGAAAAATGCGAAAAATTACGACGATTGTCCGATTAAGGCAAATCTATAAATAATTCTCGTGCAACTGACAATGAAAAAAAAAAGAATGAGACAGAGAGAGAGAGAGAGAATAAATACGACGAATACACGCAACGTCCAAGAGCGAGCGAGAGAGGCGAAAAAAATAAATAATAAAAAGAGATAAACGAGAGATGGTCGATGGTTGTGAGCGAGCGGTGGGGGTAAAAAGAAGCGAAGAGGAGAGAGAGAGAAAGAACGCTCTCTGCGAGAGTTATATGTAGTATAAACAGAAAATGCGAGAGATGAACAGAGAAAGAGAGAGAGAGAGAGAAACGCGCAGAATTTCGAGAGTGGGGAGCAGCGTGGAAATCGCGGCGGTGCGAAGGAGAGGGGAAAAAAGATGCCCGGCGTAGAGGGGAAGGAGCGACGTTCGGCAGTAAGCGAGGATATAATACGTGAAATCATAAACGAGAGTGAGAGGGAAGCGCGGAGTCGTGGAGGGGGAAGAATATGAGAAGAACTAGCGAGAGAAGTAACCAGTCCATCTAATCGTATCCTTCGCAATATAACTGAAGATACACACGATTTTATTCTTCGCCAGATGTCTAACTGCACAATCAGAGCCCCCCCCCCCCTCCCCCGCCCCGCGCCTTCGGAGTTTTTCTCCCCCTCGGCGATTATCGAAAAAATGATAGGAAAAAAAAACGTTTACGAAGAACTCTGTCACTGTTGTATTTAAAAATGAACCAACAACGCGCGATGGTGAAAGAACGCGTGTGTGTGTTTTTTCTTCATTTTTTTTCTTTTTCTCTCGTTTTTTTTCTATAATTATGTCAATTATGGCGAAAATCAATTAATTTCGTTAAAACGGTCGCGCGATCGCGGAATTTCGATGCGAATCAACAACGCGTGAAGAGGGAAATGAAAATGAGAATAATTCGACTCACCTCTACTTTATCCATTGTTTTTCGAGTTGCTCCTGTTTTCACACACTAATTTCACGCTCATCTAGATTATATTTGTGTACACACGAGTGTGTAAATTCGAGCACACGACGATACGCGTTTACGCGCGCGCGCGCGCGTGTGCGTATTCCACAATTGACAAATCGCACACTTTCACATCTCACTATCTCTCGAGCATTGACGGCGCTGCCGTTTCTTTTCTTTCTTCCACCTCCCCCCCCCCGCACTCCCCTCTGCGAAACTGCGCTGAACCACGCGTGCACGATGAAAAAAAAAATAAAAAATTTTCGAAGAAAAAAAATCAACGAAATAAAAAATAACAAATTTTTATATATTTTTTCCGTATTTGCGTATATTTATGTATATGTTGATTTGTGTATGTTTCCCTTTTTTTTCAAATTATTTTAACTCGCGCACTCACTTCTCCATTCGTTTTTCGTACTTGGAAACATTTATGTACACTCGCCTATTTCTTTATCCTTACATGTGTACATATACTCATATGTGTATATATAATATATACATCTATATATTTATATATATATGTTTGTGTATACATGTATATAACAATGCACGAAAATCGTCGAGCGCGCGGATCTAAAACTCACGGTGTGGCGCACGCCACTGTCCCATCAAGACTACTTTGTATTTACTCTAATTATGTGACGTCACGGGGCACACTGGCTTCCCCCACTAGCGTTGAAAGCCCGAAGTACGGCGGGAACTCGCGAGCGACGACGAGCGTCGGGTACCGTCGGTACGTCGCTCCCCCCCCTTTCCTACTGCTGCGCGCTCTCACTCGCTCGCAGGCCGCATCAGCGGCGTGCAGTGCTCTTCTCGGTCGTCGCTCGACTCTCGCGAGTTTTCGTTTCCTCTCTCTCTCTCTCTTTCTCACTCTGTCCTTCTCGCTTTTACATCGAGGGAATTCTCGGATTATACATATAATATCTGTCCCTTGAAATATCGTCTATTCGCTACTCTCTGTCTCTCTCTCTCTCTCTCACTCTGTGTCTTCTACCTGCACTATACCGGTTAATTTTTTTTCAAGGACAACTTTGTGTCGTTTACGATGATTTGAAAAAAAAAAAAACTGCTATACTTGCACAAACGCGCGTTGTATGCATTAGCCTGTTCGATAAATGTATTTCCATATAATTCGAAGAAAAAAGACATTCTGGTACAGTCTTTCGTTTTGTTTTTAAGGTATCGTTGATTTTATCGAGTGATTCGGAATTTTTGGTTGAATAATCGATTTTGATTATATACGTATTTTTTTTATTTGGATTATTGCCGAAATCACTCGGAGACGGAGCCTTGACGCCGAATAATTTCGGTTTTTTTTTCCAATTCGGAAGGTTGGCGAACGAGACTGCGCGAGGTGGGGGAGGGTGGAGAGGGGAGTTAGATCGTAATGCGCGCGGACTGCCCAGAGAACACACTGCACGAACGAGCGCGAGAGAGAGAGAGACACCGGACGATCTTTCAGTGTTGAAAAAAAATACCAAACATTTACGGAGATAACTCACGAATGATGCGGACGAAAATATTGAAATTATTTTCTTTCTTTATACAAACATGTCCATGGCCTTCGTTGGCGTGTATCGTTAATTTTTCATCAGGCGTTTTCATTTCGTTTGACTTTGAGAGCATTTCCAGTGGGAATTTTTACTTTGATTCCGTAGACTCTCGCGTTATAAGACGATTATTTTTATCCTCGTTCGTTATAAGATTGAACGATCGATTTTTACAAGCTTGCTTGCGCTCTTGCCTCTCTTTTTCTCACAGAAAATATTTGCAAAACGTCGTCGTTGAGGATCAACATTCGTAACGTCGTAAAATTTAATGGTTATACAGATACGAGATTGTAAAAACGAGGGAGAAATTCCTTAAATATCGTGAAAAAAGAGCAACAAAGTTTATTGATATCAAAGAAGATTTTTAAGCAAATAAAGGTATGATCCAGAGATAATTAGGGAGGAAAAAGAATGGTGTAGAATCGTTCTTTTGCGACCGGGAGGCAATTGTGAACAGAGAACATGTCGAGTAGAGGGATTTAGGGTGCAGAATGCAAAGCCTTCAAAGAGTACTTTTTCCAAGCTTTTAACTCGATCTATAGAATCAGCCGGCGTTGTGTTCGTGTGTACTTTTTTTTTTTCTTCGTGCCAACCCCTCGTTATATTTTTTATTCTCATTGTCAGATGCATCTCACAGAGGTCGCGCGTACGTAAAATCTTTTCGACTCCGAAGATAATGTTTTTTTCGTCATCAATGTTTTGCGGAAATTGCCGAAAGTCGATAGAAAACCCTCCGTTATTTCGAAGGAAAGTGTACCTTCAACGCGCGTATGCGAGTGAGAGAGAAACGTGCCGTAAGGTGGAGCATGTCAAATTGTTATCGCGTGAGAAAACTTTTTTACCGACCGAGCGCTCGTGGCGGTTCAAGATCACGGCGCTACAGTGACGCCACAGTAGCGATCGTCCTCCGCGCCACGCGGCGGCGTTCATGGCAACCACGGCGTACACACATTTTCTTTCGCTCTTGATTGTTTCAAATGACGAAATATCAATTTATTTCCGGATTTTACAAATGCTATATCTGCCTGTCATGTAAATATTTGCGATAACGAAATTGCTCGAAAGATCGAAGAAAAAAAAGGAATCGAAATATTCAAATGGTAGAATCGCGAACTTTGTAACTCTTCTGATAATCTCATTGATGATAACTTTTCATTATGCTTTCTTTTTATTGGAGAGGATAAAGAAATAAATCATAAAATCAACGATAAATAACAAAAATCCAATAACTAGAATCGTAAAATTAAAAAAAAATGGAAAAAGTTGCGAATTGTGGAATTCGTGATTTCAAAACTGTCTTAGTATCGCCATCTATCGCAATTTTTCTTCAAACTTTTCACTATCGTACGTAATATAACGAAATTAATTAAAATGTGATAATACCTTGAAACATAACGAAAAATATAGAAAAAAAATGTATTGCAAGTAAGTCTGTGATTTCCAAAGTCAATTTACACAAATAATCGAGGAAATATGAAATTGGCAAACTTGCAAAAAACAAACTGGTTTTTTTTGTTATGTCAGTTTTTTTTGTTATAGCAAATCACAATTCGCAATTTTTTTTTTCATTTCCGAAGAGCAGCTAGCGTGCAACGCATCGTGAAACAAACAACGTGTACTCTTCGACGTGCAAACTTCCCGTTTCCTCATTTCGTTTTCTTTAATTTATTTATTTATTTCTTCAATGTATTTATAAACGAAAGCTTTTATTCCCAGGTTCATTGTTTATGTTTTTCTCATTCTCGCTCTCATACCGGCGTTTTTTTTTTTTTTTTCAAACATCCGGCGATCAGCAAAAATTTGTATCAACAATCGTTATTTTGCACAAAACAAAAGTTGTGCCTTGTGAAATTCCTCGTCGCATTTCCCGTATTTTTTTTTCAACGAAACTCGTCTTGTTTTTCCTTCCTCGTTGCAGGTTTTAACGTGCAGGAGAGTGAGTGAGAGAGAGAGAAAGAGAGAGAGAGGAGAAAGATTTTCGTGATGGGCAATTATTTACATGGTGTTTTTTTTCTTCATCGTTTTTTTTTTCTCTTTTGTCGTGTTTGTCGTGTTTCGGAAAAATTACAGTGTTTCATATCGTTACACAAGTTCTTATTAGGCCTAAATCGCGAGAGACAGAGTTATAATTTTCTGTTTTTTTTTTCTTTTGTCGTATACTCTTTTTTTTTCTCGTCGCCCTACGCTGAGCTAGAAAGCTAGCTAAGATGCCGAATTAAAATTGAGGTGTAAACGCGTCGTGTTCGTTTCCATTTTCCGTCGACTTTTTCTTCCATTTTTGGTTTCGCTAATTTCGTTGTATCGCATATTTCTAGAACAGCTTAGTCCTACTTCCGTTGCAAGAGACGCGTGTTTGTTTTTTTCGAAAATATTTCGTTTATTCAGCCAACGCGACAGACGGATATTGGAAAAGAGCGCTGGGGCCTCGACGATATTTTTCCATTTTTTTTTTTCGCAAAATCGTCGATGAAACGATTGAGAATCAACGAAGATCGTCGAAACGTTGTTTTTCATGACTTCTTTCCATTTTATTTTCTTCTATTTTGCACAAGCGTCGAAATTTGAGCGAGAAAAAGTAAAGCGAGGCCTCGACGATGTCTTCTTTTTTGTAAAATTTTTGCTTTTTGTAGATTGAAGATTCGAAGAAAAAAAAAAGGTGCAGAGTGCAAAGCGAATTTTTTTTTTTTAAATCAACAGACCCGCTCGAACGGAGACGATTCTTCCGTCCGACATTTCTTCCTATTTCTTCCTTTTTTTCTCGCTCTCGTTTTCCCTCATTTTTCTTCGCATCTTTTGCAAATATACGTATATATCATATTATTGTGTAATATCGACGTTTGCGCGTGTGTGCATTAAGAGTTTTAAGTGCGGCAAAATCTTTGATATCGAACGACATTTCAAAAGGTTTTCCGTTTCGTCATTTATTTTTCCATCATTCCTTCCATACGCGACGTTTTCATGATTTTTGCATATTCTTCCACCGCGTTTCGCGTTAATTAAATCCGAGCATCCGGAAAGTCGTAATTGACGGACGATCTCATCGACATTCGGGACTTTGAGAGTCTCGCGTTTAACCATCGACCCTGCGCCCGGACGAATCCCAATTTCGATTTTTTTGTTTCTGTTTTTTGGCTTTTTTTTTTAGTCTCCTCGACGTGTTATCTCGAAAATATTACATTTTTCTTCACACAGACACATTTTTATTATGCATTTGTGTATTTACACGCGATATATATCGAACGCAATGACAATTATCGAGATTCAACGAGATTCAATGAAAAATATGAAGAAAAGAGAATTTATTCGGCTATACTTTCGGATCTTTTCTTTCTTTCTTTTTTCTTTTTTTTTTTTCAAGGAAGACAACAAAGTTCAAGTACGACGTTTAAATCATAAGACTCTCGCGGTTTTTTTTCGCCGATAATATATATATATATATATATATTCATATGATTATTTATTTTATGCAAAATTAATATTCTTCGTTACCGCTCCTAGACTATCGTGGATCAATTAAATAATAAACGAGAGGACAAAGTGTGTTTGGGCAAAAGTATCACAGCTGGCCCCCGAAAAAAGTGTGTTTGAAAGGAAATTTCGTTGAAGGCGGGATATCTTCCTTTTTCTTCCTTTTTTGTTTTTCATTTTCATTGGTTTTTTTTTTCATTAAGGGATTTGCGGGGAACCTCCGAGGAGCGCCCGGACAGCCCCACCTCGACTTCTTCGTCCTAATCGTATTTTCATATTTTTTTTGTTCATTCAAAAAAATCGAAGAGAAATGCGAATTTCGCGTAATAGACGATGGCGTAAAATTCGATAAAAATATTCGAAAAATGATGGAGAAAGTTTTGAAAAAGCGTGAAACACATTGACTTATTTCTTCGAACGAAAATATATTTTTTTTAACGAAAACATTTCGAAAAAAATTCATTAATTTATCGAAAGAAAAATTAGGCTTCTTTGCTTTTTTTTTACAATCCCTTAATCATTTTTCGACATCGTTATTATCCGAAATCAATGTGGTCCGCGAAATTCGCGTTCCATTTCGTTTTTTATCGGTATTTTACTTATTACATTCATTTTATCGCTGTGTGAAATGTAGAAAAAATTATACATTTTGTAAATTCGTCTAACGACAGGGTGACCGAAGAGTCTACTATATTTTGCTCATTGAAGTCGAGATGGGGAGGTTGCAGGCATCCCCTTTTGCGCGATAATCCACTCGTGTTTCGGGACGTTTCATTTTTGGGTAACATTTTTCATCTCCCCGCCAAATTGAAAAGCTGACGATCATTTTTCTCTGTCTGCTCATTTTTTTTAATAAAAAAATTAATTTCTCGGCCATGCGGAACAAATCCGAAAACACTGAAAAAATGAACGTTAGACGCGTGGATAATTTCCGATCGTCGACAAAGCTGTTGATAATTATTTTCTCATTACAATAAATAAATCGTCGTCGTAAACGATCGTTATTTCGTTCGCTTCAAGTGCAAATTCAAACACGCGAATGTAGCAATTCATCCGATCACATCTACGAGCGATTTTACTCAAAATTTTCATGCAAATATCTCTCCTGCGTGCTTGACTCGGAGAAACTTTCGAAAAACCACTTTTTTCCCTCTCACTCAAGCGGAAAACTGAATTTTCAACTTAAAAATTGGAAAATTGAATTTTTCACTTAAAAATTGGAAAATCAAATTTTCCACTTAAATTTTTTTTTCACCCGCAAATTTTCTCCTCACGAACGGTACCGTCGGTTTTTCGAGTCGAACGAAGCGGAAGCAAGACCGAGTCGCCCAAAAATGAAACAGCCCGAAGCACGTACAAGTTCGTACGAATAATTATCATTAAACGCTATTTCGTTACTTTTCCACTCTCCTCAAATCCTTCTTTCACTCTCCTCGTCCTCTACGAACATTCTCCCAACACATCCTCGCACAACACCCTCTCGTGAAATCGTCTTTATAACAAAATATCTTTGATATCAGATCGCGCGAGCCGCATTCCAAAATTCGAAGGCTTTGCTCGTGAAACCAAGTCACCACCGCGCGTTTCGCCTCGTTATTTCGCTCGTCGGGGCTGACGGAGAAGAGTTTCGGCTCGTGGATCCAAAAACGAAAAAAAAAAAAAGAAACTTTTTTTTTTAACGATACTTGAAGCATTTCCGGAATATATTCGCTACTGGCTCCATCTTTCCTCGTCGCCTCTTCCACATTTTCACTCCTTATCCTTACCGTCTCTTTTTTTGACTTTTTTTCCATCCCCTCCCTCCCCGTTTTTTTCTTATACAGAGAAATAATAATCACAGATTTTGTTTCGCCGTCTCGGTCTCGGCGAGTCAATGCGGACGACGACAGCATCTCTTCTCTTTTTCTCAGCCACGAGTAATTCGAGATAAATCATCGCCTCGATGACTCGCGTAAGAATCTCGGTTATAAAGATCCTCGGATGATTATAACCTCGAGGATTTACGAAAATGGCACCGTTCACACACTCGCATCTTTTTCTCTCCTCGCATTGAACAAACGTCCGTTTTTCGCTATTTTTTTTTTATTTTTTTTTTCATTCGCTACTCGTACTCTCATACCGCAACGTTCTTGGATTCCTCCGCAGCCTCCTTCAATGGTCCATGACTGACGTTGCACAGTGATTTTTTGTTGTCCTTCATTTTCATTATTTAACATTATTTTCTTTCGCACATCGCGAAGGAAAGCTCCTTACGATCAGTGCCCCCCCCCCGCCCCCAAACGCCACCGCGAACTCGAAAAATCCACGCGGATTTTTTTTCAGTTTTGAAAAAGCAGCAATACGCGATCGTTCGTCTTCTTTTCCTCCATTTTTTTTTTTTTTTGGTCCTTAGCCTGTAAATCCAAAAGTTCTTCCTCCTCTTCCTCCTCCTCTTCCTCCTCCTCTTCCTCCTCCTCTTTATTATCTCAGCATTGCTTTGGCTTTGGTTGTTTATTTATTTATTTTCTTTTTCACGCCTCTTTCACTTGTTTTTTTTTTTTCTAACAAATTATGATATGAGACGAGGCACGGAGAGTACCAGAATCTCCGCATTGCACGGACGATCGGAACCAGTCGCCAGTCCGCTTTAGTCTCTCGCTAGTCGATCTGAAATCTTATCTTAAAATAGTTATCTTTGTCGAATCTCCTTTTTTTTTGTGTTTTTCTTCCACCTTTTTCTTCGTTTTTCTCGTTCTTCTTTTTTTTTTTTTTTGCTTTTGCTTTTTCTTTCGTTATACATCGAGCATATATTTTTATAGTAATATCGCCGATCCGATGAATCAGGGAGGTATACGCGGCGGACGTTGCTCCAGCAGCCGTCGGAAATTTAACGAGAATTTGACTCGCTCGACGACGAAAACGAAAAAAAAAATTCACCTTTTTTAAGTTTTTTGAACGCGAGAATCGTTTCAAGCTTTGGATCCGCGCTCGAAAGTCTCATCGCCTTTTGCGTACGATCGATTTTACTCGAGGAGATTTTCGAGGCATCGCCAAGTACGCGAAATTCTCATTCTCTTTCGATCGCTCCTGGAGCAACGCCCGCGACATCGTCCTCAACGAGACGGGCTCCAAGAAAATTGAGGATACGGGACCATCAATCGGCAGGTTCGTCCACTGATCGTTAATATCTTCTTCTTCTTCTTCGATTTTGTTTTTGTTGCTTGTTTTTCTCGTTTCTCTCACTGCCAATTCGATTCCCACACTTTCGTCCCTATACTTTCGTGAATATCAGAGCGCAAAGTCACCCGAAATACAGAACGCGCGTACGTGAGACGGGAAAATATCGAGGACCTTTTTTCTCTTCATTCGAGGCTAAAACGTTCGATAAAGAAATCGTTCGGGTGTTGAAAGTATCACCAAAGCCGGAAATACCATCTTTTTTCTACTGAAAATCGGATAAAAATTGCGTTTCTGTCGATTTTACATAGAACGCCCCATATACAGGGTGATCCAGACCAAGACGCGTGTTCGCGATGAAAATCCGAACCGAAAAGTTTTTTAGTATTTTTCGATCCAACGAAATCCCGCCGAGTTATGGACTGTCAAAGTTTCGGCCAATCAGACGCTCGCTCTCCGCTCTCCCATTGGCCAAACTCCGTTGATCGATAACTCGGGGCTGGTTCGTCGGATCGAAAAATGCCTGAGGACTTTTCGACTTGGAATTTCACGCTCGATTCGCGTGTAAATTATTGACAATCATTTTTGCGACACCCTGTATATCCATGTCCGTGTCAGACTTGACAAAAATTGCGCCGATAATCGATAGTTGTTGATTGCTTTTTTTCTGTCATGCACAACACAATTGACGGCATTTTACGTTATCGGGGAATAAGCGAGTGAAAATCAAAATGCGCGTGACTTTTTTTGCTAATTCGAGAGGACGGCACGCTAAGACACACCGTTGCTCAAAGCACCTGTAAGTTAAGCGACTTTTTAGCGAAGAATACTTTGACGGATCTTTTAATGTATATTTTTTCATATTTTTTCTTCTATAAATTGTCCAGTGTCATCACGTGGAATCCAATTAATCATTTTCCTTCGCCCTGCTCGGCTCAAGTGGACAAAAAACCTAAATTCGAAAAATTTATAGAAAATTTCTCTTCTGGCCATATTTGATTAACTTGTTCATTTTTTTTTAATGAATTTTATTCAACTTCGAAACTGGCAATATATTCATTCCTAATCATCCTTGCGACTCACGACTATACGATAGTTTTTCGGTAAAAAGAATTCGGAAAATGTATCAAAAAATGATTTCCTTTCCATGAGAAATAAACTCGGTCATTAGTTTTAAACGAACTTTTTCAAACTTTATTGAAGAAAAATATGTAGAAATTTTTTTTTTTTCATACTTAATCAATTCTTTCGTTCTTCCTAATGCACTTGAGATTTTGCCCATTTTGTGGGCAATCTTCACCATTTACGAGACGATATTTTTACGTTAAAAAAAAAATTTCAAAAATATACAGGAAATACTAACATCTTTTCTTTTTGATTAATTTTTTTCAAATTTGAGATCAGCGATAGCCTCCTCTCTATCGACCTCTGCAGTTCACAACTGCGCAAGTTTTTCATTTAAAAAAATTGGAAAATATGAAAAAGTTCTTTTCTATCCGTATTGAATTGATTTCTCCATTGTTGAAAATGGATTTTTTTCAAATTTGACATTCGCATTCTTTCCGTTCCTAAGGATCTTTGCACTTTCCGACTACGATGGTTTTTCATCGAAAAAAAAAAGAAAAAATTGGGAAAATATGAAAAGTTATTTTCATTCCGGGCTAATGAAGTTGATACGTTCATTTTTTCAAACGAATTTTTTCAAATTTGAGTTTCTCGACATATTCGTTCCTAACGATCTTTCGACTTCCCCACCATCATTCTTTTTCTTCGCATTTAAAAATCCCACCCAGCCACGAGAATCGCGTGGATTCTCGACGAAAAGCGAGTGAAATCGAAGCATATTCGGAAAAACACATTCGATAATTTCGTGTTATCCGATAATCGAAGAAAAGAAAAATAGCCTTGGTAACGCGTCAAAGGACGAGGAAGAAGAAAAAGCAGCATTCTCGACTACGTAGCATCCGAGGGAGACAAAAAAATGCTGGAAACTCGCAAAAAGATTCGTTTCCCTGTCGAACGAGACCTAAAATTGTCGAAAAAAAAGGGGTAGTAAAAGAAAATAAAAAAAATCCAGAAAATAATTCGATCTCTTTTTCCATTCACATAGAATCGATTCGTTCGTTATTAAAACGAATTTCCTCTCTCTCATAACGAGTAAATCGATAAATAAAGCGACTATGTAAAAAATTCGAAAAAATCAGCAATTTTCTCGTTGTTCCGACGATGGGAGAAAAAAAAGGAGCCTCGGTGAGGAGAAAAATCGAAGCAGACTTCTACGATCGTTCTACGAAGCTCGGAAGTGCCTCCTTTTTTCCCAGGAGAACAGAACCCAAACGCAACCCAAACAAAGCAACTAAAAATTCGAAACTCGCTGAGGAAGCGAGTGTGTGTGTGTGTGTGTGTTTTTTTCATTTTCAACGAATGTAACCGCGATCGCGATTGATTCCGCCGTATCCTCGTTGAGCCACGGGACGTTTCGAGTCTCTCGAACCCACAAATCTGTTTCACTACGAAAAACGCAAGAGGAGGCGAGTGAATACAGGGACGTTTGAGCTCGCCGGTCGATCGATCGTTTTCTTTTCTTTGTTTTTTTTTTTTGCAGACGCCGTTGTTTATTCGTCGTTACTCCCATCGATTCCAGGCGTTTCCTCGACGTTTTGCTCGTCCGTTTTGTCGTCCGGTGAGTTTATCTCCGACGTTTCTATTCTGTCTTCCGGTTGTTCGTCGATCGGTGCCAAAACTTCGTCGTCCTTCTCGTAGCCGTTCTCGGCAATCCCGTCGATCTGAGGGTCATCCTCGTCGTCCTTGGGCGACTCCGTCGGATCTCTTATCGTCTCCTCGCCGTCGTTCTCGTCGTTCTCCGCCATGACGGTCGCCTCGTCGTCGATCTGCAGGACGTCGATGACGTTCAATTGTCGCACGGCGTTTGCCAGTTTTTCCCGCATTATCGCGCAGCTTTCGTCGTCCCCGTCGTCGTCGTCGTTTGTCTCCTCCCAATCGTACGGCATGAACGTCGCTCTTATCGTTCGATAAAGCTTCCGGAAACCTAATTTCTTGTACAGACTCTGACTCGCCTCGTTCTCCGGTCGTATTACGACGAACGGATTGTAACCTCGATCGGCCACGGCCTTTGTCAGGTATCTGCCGACAACAGGAAGGGGAAAAAAGTCGATCACGCGTTTCTTTCGCGTGACCCGAAACTGCGAGGGTCAGCGCGTTGTATCAGATTTTTTCATCCACCCGCAAACTCTCAGCTTCGACGAGGACGACGTGAAAAGTCGCTTGCGCGGCGCGAAACAAAAAAACCACGCGATTCCAAACGGACAGCAGGATTTCCGACGGTTTTCGAGAAAAATTGCATCGAGAGAGTAAAAAACCGATCACGGTCATTTTGAATAGAAACAATGTTGAAAAGTTGCGTTGGAATTGTTAATAAAAAAAAATAAATAAAATACAACACAAAGTTCGATTTTTTTCGAATTTTGGATTTTGACGCCATTTTGGATTTTGAGCGCGCGAAATTCTCGTTTTACGTCGCTTTTTTTCGAGACCGCGTCTTTGGAACAACGTCCTTAAGGACGAAGAGTGAAGATTTTTGGGTTCCTGGGAATTTTGGTTTTTTTTTTTGAAAATTGAAATTTTTTTGAAAAAAAAGCTCTCACCTGGCTAGTCGCGTGCCGTATCCCTTTCTTCGATACTCGGGTCTCGTTTGCATGGAGAACATTGCTCCGTAATAGGATTGTATCATCCACGCTGCGAGCCGGCCGTCCGCAAAGACTCCGGCGGCAGGTAAACTTCCTATGAGACGAAGGAAAATCTCGTGACATTCCATGTCGTTCGCTGGATAAAGCTCGTGAATTCCTTCGGCGTGCTCGGCCTTCAGTGGCAAGACCTGAACGTCAGGGTCGACGTTGCTCGTCTCGTCGTCAATTTGCGTCGTGTTCTCCGGCTCCTCGCACGCCCAAACGTCACCAAAGACCCGCTCCACGGTTCCCGTACCCTCGTAAAGCCTCACCAGTTCATCGACGATGTCGGAATGAAGGAAATTTATGTACAGTGGTTTTGCCCAATCGATCAACACATCTTCATCTCGAAGAAGTTGTAACAGGTCCAAGCGATCGTTGGGACAAAATACGCCGACGCTCTCATACTGCAAACCGTGCGGCTGTGAAGTGCGATTTTTTTTTTTACCCCCACTTCATCTAATTCCATCGATTCTATCCAGTTAGGTCGAAAAATGGTTTGTGAAAAAATAATCCATTTATAGTTTTCAAATTTTCTTCGACAATTCGCACGTGGTGTGCTCCTTTGGGTGTTATTCTACCCGAGGTGACTACATAGAAATTTTCAAACACTTCTTCGTCTGTGACGAAAATACAAAACAAACGACGCGCTTTCGGTAAGTTTCCATTACGAACAATGACAGCCTTGATTAACGCGACACTCTGATAATTAACGACAGAGGGAGAAGGACGGAGAGTGGAGAGAAAATACGTCAAAGAAAGCATCGCCGAGAAATCGAAGTCAGCGTGAAACAAGGAAAACCCGAGGAAGTTGAAACCGCGATCATCGATATAGCCAATGGAATGTGAAAGCTTTGGCTTGCGGCCAGCTGTAATCGCGATGTGGAGCAACCCCATTTCTTCGTTTTCGCAATTTTGTATGTGTGTATGGACAGGAATGGGTGCCCGATGAATAAACGTCATTTTGTCGGATTCTGTATGAAATTACGAGTCGAAAAGTATCGGAGCACTTTTCGATACGACCATTTCCGGGCGAGTTATTCATTATTAAAGTTTGGACAATGAGGCGAGCGCGATTAGCGATGCCCCCACCACGCGCCGGCTCCGCCCACTCGCTCGTACGCGCGCCGCTTATCGCGCGCCCCTGATTGGTTCAACTTGAAAGCCTCGTAACTCCTCGGGGATTTATCGTATCGGAATGTCGTCAAATACTTTTCGTCTTGAAATTTCATCGCGAATACGTAAAGTGGCATGAAAACCGGATAGATTGAACGGTAGATCGGACATAGGCGAATAATGAATAAATTACGGAAAAATGGATTTTTCAAGGGCGACTGAGGAAAAGAAGACGAAGTTCTTTTTTTTTTCTCGTACGATTCGAAAACGATTGTGAGCTGGCAGAGATCGATGTTACTTACGGAGAGTGTCATTCCCGGAAAGTGAAGGCAGATCGGTACTTCTGGCCAATTGTCTGCCACGTAAAAGTGGAACTCCCACACCTTGTCTTTCATGTAGGTCAGCAGAGTCTGCTGAAACTATCGTTAAAGACATACACTGAAACGAGGATACGAGTTAATAAATATAATAAATAGATGACGAGTACACAAAATCTGAATAAATTAGCATACTGAAATCTCGTTATTTCCATGATAAAAAGATGCCCCATTGATGTTTAAAAATGATCGTGGCGTGAAACGAAATTAAAAAAAAAATTAATTCCCTTAATCAACGCAACGATGACAAGGGTCTGTGGAACTGAGCAAACTTTGTTTTTCATCAATGTTCATAATTCTGCGCGGCAGAAAAATATTCCGCAGAGCTCCGCGAAGCTCGATCCACATATCTTCGAAAATTGTCATGGCGTGGAAGCGGATAAAATAAATTAATTCTATTAATCAACGTAATCATGAAAAGTGTATATGTAAAACGAGAAAGAAGAGTATTCTTCGGAGCTTCGAGGAGCTCCAGCGAGGATTCTTCGACGTTCAAACGACCCAACTTTCCCTAGAACTTTTCGCATCCCTGGATAAAGTATAAAGTCGTGATAAAAAGCTATAAGCCCATTCGATATAAAGAGAAGTCTCTCGTTTTCGTTGTACGGGGTGTTCAAGAAGTGGATTTCGGTAATTCCATCAAAAATGTAACTTTGAACCATCGACATCGACTTCCGGAACACCCCTTTATTTTTCTTCGCAATCTGCCGTTCCAACTCGCAAATGGTAATTTCTTTTTTACTCTTCCTCCAATGTATAAACACGTAGCTCTATGATTTCCGGATACAAACGACCGGAAACTTTGGTGCATTTTAACGTTTGACGAAAATTCGAAAAAAAAGTTTAAATTCAATTTTTTGCGCGACAATTCCGCTCGGCAGTGATCGTGGTCTCTCGTTACAACGAGAAAAGAAAATTTTTCCATCCTTTGATAAATCCGCGGATAGAGCGTGTCCCCTTCCGTGAGTCGCCGCGACGATCGACGGTCAAGGTCATCCCCTAAACGCATATATACGTGTTTTTTCGTTTTTTTTCTTCTTTTTTTCACCAACCACAAGCCCATCGAGCGAAATATAAACGCGAGACTCGCCAGTCATTTGCTTTAATATATATTCGATGCCGCGAAGGTTGCGAATCGATGAACTTTGCATGTCTCCCCGCGGTCGTCGAGAACACGTTCTCAAACGCTCAACGACGGATTTGAAAAAAAATAAATAAATAAATTCTCCATTTTTTCCTGCACTTTGACGAAGAGAGCGAGGATTTTTCGTCCAAGTTGGGGCGCAACAAAATTGCGGAAGTTCATTCGCGAATATTTCGAGGAATTCCCGAAATTTTGGACAATTTTGAAATTTAACGCTTGCAAAAAATGGAAACAAGCGTAAATCGAGGTCGAGAGACGTTGCAACGGTAGAGAGCTCATGCGATACGACAATGAGAATTCGCGTAAGCACCGACGGCACTGCGACGACCCAAATATCCCTACAGGAGTGCTTCTCCCGTGTCGACGCGTTCCCCGAATGTTTTTGCCGAATTAACAATCCCGCATCGACGAATTTGCGCAATTCTTTCAACGACCGAAGCGCGATCATCGAAATTCAATTTTTACGAAAATCGATGATGCAAACGTTTTTTTTTTTTTTTCAATTAAATTATCAACGGCCAGTGGACAGTTCGATGTCGAAAATCGTGTCAACATACCCTTGACCATTCCAATTATCAACAAGATGATTTTTCATTATAATCAAAACGATATTTTCAATCAAATTGCAATTTGAAAACAGAAAAATGGTCTCATATCACGAGCATTCTGGTACGCATTTTAATTTTGAAAAATCAGGACAAGGAGGCAAAAGGAAAAATTCGATATTTGCAGCCTTCTCACTTTTCCAAAACTATTTTCCACATCGACCCGCGAAAATCATCGAAATTTGCGAGCTTTCGCGAAAGCATTGAAAAATCCATTCGGCCGTCAATGCGGCGGAAAAGCGATAGAATTTCGCGTGAATCCGCGTGGCGCTGCTGCTCGTGACCGAACTTGGGTGGAAAAAGCAACCCCTCGCGGTCCCGGAAATTGAGCGAATTCGAAAAAAGAACCGGAAAGTGAAAAATAAAAGAAGGAGCGAGAAACCCCGTGGAAATCGGAGACTCGAGGACGCGATCACTGCGGAGGTTCGGGGGCGCACTGTGTTTAACGTCAGGCGAGGATATATTCGCGCACGTGCGACCTTGAACTCGCTCGACTCACCACCGTGGGGTTTTTCGCGCGCGATACAGTTTTCTACATGTTTCGGAGTACTCGCTGCAAAATACACCTCTGTATTTTATATACGAATTATATATACGTCACGGGTAACCTACTGCACAAGAAATATAGGAAAGAACCCGCATTACATACGGTGTACGTCGGTATATGGGCAATTCCACGCCGACTGGGATTTCGAAAAATCCATTTCAGCTCTCGAGCTTCCTTCGTCAGTTTGGCGATGATTTTTTTTTTCAAAACTGATCGATTGCACTTTTTTGAAAAATTTACCTCTCAAAGTACCGGCTTATTCCGCAATTTTCCCGCGAGTTTCATCCCGGGACTCTGATTTTCTCTATTTTTTCAGGAATTTTGAAAAAAAAAACGTTCTTCATCATTGATTCGACATTTTTTCATTATCTCCGAATTATATTCGTTTTTCGCTGTTTCTGAGCGATATTACCGGTTGCAAAGGTATTTTTTTTTGCTCGTTCGAGTATTTAAAAAATTTTTCAGAGTATCATTTATTCGATAAATCATCTGCAGGTAAATGCTGCATTTTGGGGTGGAAAATCAGCGAAATTTTGGCGTTTTTTTTGGGAAAATTTGAAAATAATGATTCGACGGTGCAAAAACTGACCCAGTTTGCGCGGAATTGCCCGTATATGCATATACGCCTAGTATATAAAAATGCACACGCTAACCCAGTAAGGTACGACGTTTCTTCGTTCGGAAAACCGGAAGTTTCTACTTTTTACCCGGTCACTATCGATACGCCACGCTTGACTATTAATTCATGGCGACACTTGAGAAATTTTCCCAAGTGTGTGTTTGTGCATACGCGTACGAGTATACTCGTGAAACAAAAAGAAAAAAGTCTTTCACCAACGTTTATTTGTGTCAAGCTTCGCTTCTGTCCGAAGCTGCTTTTATTACGCGTTTTGCGACGAGCAGTGCACATAACGTTCAACGCGTTTATCCTCCAAGCTCGAGGACAATTTCGACTTTTCCAAACGTATTTTTCTTTCATTTTTTTTCTCATCTCCGCAATTGTGATTTTCAAGCACAAAAGTCGATGAGGCATATAAATATCGTTTCATGGGCATTTTTTTCGCATCAATGGGGAACAAAAAACAAACGTTTGAAAAACAAATTTTCCACAGATCGATTCTGCCACCCTCGAAAGGGAAATTCGAAAAAAATTAAATTGAAGTGTCGGCAGATTTTTCGAATAACTTCACAAGCTCGAAAGCTTGCGATATATTCATGAATGTCCTGAATTTTTCCTTCAAAAGCTGCGAGTCAATAAAATGACTGAGAATAATCCGAATTATCGTTCGAATAATTTCGACCATGTCGAGTTTCAGGAGTAAATGAAAAAAATTTGTTATATTTTCAAATGTATTAAGAATAAGCGATACGATTACTTTTCCATGAATTTTCAAATAATCCGAATGATCGGCTGATACTTTCGAAAATTTATCACGAAAATTTGAGAAATAATATTCGTATTCCTCTCATTGTCGGTCGTTGAAGGAAAATCCTTCTTTTTTTTTTGGTTTTTTTTTCTCTATCGAATTTAATAAATATCGCGACAAATTTGGGAAATAATTGCTCACCTTGAGGGACTCGGGCAGATATCCAGTGAGGAAATCCAACAGTTGGGGCAGTTCATCTTCGGTTAACAGGCGGAAATTCCGGCCCCGTTCAACCGCCTCGGGGCACTCCATCCTGCAACTGTAATTTAACGGCTCAATGTATACCACCGATGTCGTTCGAATTTTTCACTGTTTTATAAACACACTGTTTATCCTCTTTCAAACTCTTTCCGTCTCTTTCCAAACTCGTCGTCATTTCCTCGTATTTTCGTCATCGATTTTCATCAACGCTCAACACACATTCGATTAATTTCACGCTTTGAAGCTGCAAGAGCCCCAGGGCGAAACGCCATTTCCACCACAGTCAAAATCGCATTTTTCGAAACATAATTAACCAACTACCTCTTCAACCAGCGAGAGATTCTCGCGTGTCAACGAATTACCAAGAATTTCTTTTTTTTCTTTTTTACGTTTAGTTTTCGCCAACCCCTTGCGTTTTAATTACTTTTACGCTCTTATTTGCGGAGTTAGAGGCTCGGACCCAAGAAACTTTTTTGTGCGTTTTTCAATTCTGAACAACTTTTGTTTGAAACTTTTTCCCATTGGGATGACAGCTTTTGCGATAATACGATTTTAACAGGTTCATACTCGGTTTCTTGATATTTTCAGGGGTTGGAAAGAAAAACTTGGATTGGGGTTGGATTTTGGGCGCCACTTGCGTAATTTCCCAAATTGTCACGTGTGTACACGACGAATCGGCATTTTTCGCCTCTTTTTTGCCAAATTAAAGGCGCCACGAGGCTGTTCGCGACACGGGGTCTGGATTAATATTTCTCCTCGAACAATCATCGAAATACCGTGCACGAAAAACCCTCGTAGACGAACGTTTCGTGTGTACTCATTTTATCGTATCACTTATTTTCGTTCAAACGCCCTTACGTAATATTCACGTACAAATTACGCGACGAGGACAAATGCTGGACTAAATGAGGCCAACCGACTGTAAAATTGGTCGGAAAATGAGACGAGGTCCATTCGAAGGAAGATTATCCATCCGAGAAAATCTCTCGTTTTTATCAACCGTATATGATTTCATTAAAAATGATTTACTCGCACTACTAGTTATTCGCAAATAGTATCTTTTTCGTTATCCATAATAAGCACATTAAATGGAAAAAAAAAATGAAGTCGAAATAATTTGATTAATTTTCGGGATTTTTGAGAATTTCCCTAAAGCCGAAGCAATGAAAAATTGACAAACGCTCCAAATGTTCGTAACGTGCCCCTTTTTTTACCTTTGCAATTTAATAAAAATTATTTGAGCCTCAAATTTTGCCGCTATTGATGTCGTCTATATTTTCGATGGAATTAAATATTAAGAATGTGAAAATATGTTTGGAGAAAAAACATTGAAAAACAATATGGAATTTTCGTCAAATTGGAGAAACAAAATGGAAGAAATGGCGAAAGATCGGCGTTGGCGAGTTTTCGTTGATCGTTTTTCGTCTACCGATTTGTGGTAATTCATAAATCGACGATTTAATGTGGGTCAAGTCTGATGATCACATTTTAACATGCCCGAGTTTGTAAATGACGGACGTAAGGTTTCACATACATGTGTATGTTTCAGGAGAGTTCGTAGTGTGTAATCTGAGGATCGTGGAGAGTCACGACACGTCCAGCAAGAGCTTTGGCTCATAAACGTATCCCGAAATGAGTATTTATATGTTTATATTGGCAAAAATATCAAACCACTCGAGCGACTGTTTTAATCCGAATATTTCGTCATAATAATCACGATTTTCCGGAGGGAATGACGTGGCAAAAGTTTTTTTTGAAAATATCAAGCAGATGAATTTGCCTTTACACGATTCCAGCGATCAAGTGCAATTTTCGAATCTGACAATTGCGTAATTTTGGACAATTAGTGTATTAAAATGTTATCAACAAATGGTTGAAATGAAAATCATAAAAACATACGGAAAATTTCATCTCGTTTCGGGTGAAATTAATCCTTTCGTTTTCTTCAAATTTCTTCTACAAATACGATTTTTCAATCATTTTTTGAAAATATTCTAAAGCACCGGGAAAAACGGCGTTACTTTAACGCGCAAAGAAAAGAAGAAAATAAATCCTCGGAATTTTTATTTGCTACAACTCGTTGATAATTTTAATTGCCTATACGCGATTCCAGCGATCAAGTGTAATTTTCGAATCTGACAATTGCGTAATTTTGGACAATTAGTGCATTAAAATGTTATCAACAAATGGTTGAAATGAAAATCATAAAAACATACGGAAAATTTCATCTCGTTTCGGGTGAAATTAATCCTTTCGTTTTCTTCAAATTTCTTCTACAAATACGATTTTTCAATCATTTTTTGAAAATATTCTAAAGCACCGGGAAAAAAGGCGTTACTTTAACGCGCAAAGAAAAGAAGAAAATAAATCCTCGGAATTTTTATTTGCTACAACTCGTTGATAATTTTATTGCCTATACACGATTCCAGCGATCAAGTGCAATTTTCGAATCTGACAATTGCGTAATTTTGGACAATTAGTGTATTAAAATGTTATCAACAAATGGTTGAAGTGAAAATCATAAAAACACACGGAAAATTTCATCGCGTTTCGGGAAAAATTAATCCTTTCGTTTTCTTTAAATTTCTTCTACAAATACGATTTTTCAAAAAAAGGCGTTACTTTATCGCGCAAAGAAAAGAAGAAAATAAATCCTCGGAATTTTTATTTGCAACATCTCGTTGATAATTTTAATATTTTTCCTTTTCAAAATTACCCTGCCCAGCATCTTACGTCCGATTGATCTTTTCTCCGATTTTTATAGCCTTGGCAAGTATGAGCGAAATTCTCATTCTATTTTATTGCCGCTGGAATAATGCCCGCCGTGCATCCTTAAGGATGTCCTGGGAATATAACCCCAATAGAACGCGAATATCACGTACTCGACGGTGATGTGAAAATCTGAAGAAAATCAGTTTTTCCGAAGAAGCCGAACACATTTTTTTCTCGTTACCACAGCATCAAACACTGTGTAATGACGAACAAAAATCACGAAAAATATCTACAACACATTGACGCATTTTTCCAATTTTTTTCTTCGTTCGAAAATTGCAAATTATTCTCCTACATGTATACACAGAAAATTCGGTAAAAAATCGCGTGCATTCGAAACAAATGGTCGAATTTACTTAATCCAAAGGAAAACTACCAAATTTCTATTTTTCCACCAATTTGTCTGTAAAATCTCGATGTCAAAGCCTCACCGCGTTACCGACTGTTTTTTGCACTTTCGCGCCATCGCCTAGTCCTCAAAATTCCCATCAAATTTCGACTTTTTTTTGGTACAGTACAGTACCCCCGTAACATCCTTTTGAAAAATCAGCCCACGGTGTGTGGCGATGTCCCTTAAACCCTTGAACCCTCGATGGCGTGCTCTTGAATAAAAATTCAACTGACCCAAAACATCGGCCTACACTCGAACGTGAGACGCGTCTGCCTATAGCGCGGGTGCGTGAAGCTGCGTATGTCAACATTGAGATCGCGGCAGTGATAAATTGAAAAAAGAAAAAAAAAGTGTCTACAAAAACACTTTTTCGAAAAAACCTCCCCTAAAACGCCATTGCCTCCCGAGTCGAGAGAGAACGATTTTTTTTAATTAAAAAAAAAAGAAAAAAAAATCAAAGCATGAAAAAAAAAAGTTAAAATATTATCGATTTACCTGAACGGGCTGGAGCTTCAATCGAAGATAACCGGGCTCGTTATTGTTCTTTTTTTTTTTGCTTTTTTCTCTCTTTGCTCCAAATCAGCCCTTGTCTATATCCTCGCGCAATTCGAGACACGCGAGCACCTCGCCGGAGCAAAGATCTCTCGGTTTTTCCGTCTCCACGGACTACTTTTGTTCCGACAAACTCAGCCTCGTGCATGCGATGAGGAACGTATTAAAAAAAAAGGGATCGAAAAAAAAAAAAAGTGAAGACTCTGCAGTCGCTCGTGGATTTTTCGAAAAATAATTCTTCATCTAAAATACGGTCCTTCGTTCCATTTCGTCCTCTCGTATACGTGCCGAGAAGGGAACAATCTTTCTCTCGGCCTCGATCGACTTCGAGGTGCCTTTGATTTCACCCCTCTTTTCCGTTTTATTCCCGACGAGCGTTTTAACTTTCACGGGAATCAACGTTTGACGTATTTAACGAAAATACGTGTCACGGATGCGACATAAAAAACGTCGGTCATCCAGTGTGGTTGACTGTCGCCAAGGGGTTGATTCGACGGAGGCACCCGCCCTCGTTGCCCCCAGAACCCGTACTGGCACCCCCGCGAGCATCCCTCGTCGTCGATTCAATAATGCATGTATATATACACATATATACACATATACATGTATATATATGTACATACGAGAGTGTCCTCTCGCGACTGCGTATCGCAGCTTGACTATTCGCTTCTCTTTATCCAGCGGGGATGTTTCTCGCCCTCTCTCTCTCTCTCTCTCTCTGGCTTTAATATTGCGAATTTGTTGGTACACTTTTCCCAGTCAGTTTGACGACGCACAGTGCCGCATTACCGAACCTGGGCGCCCCCCAATAACGTCAAAAACAACGCGAGCCTTTTTCCGTTTTTTTTTTCGCGATATTGCGGAGCAGCCCTGCTCCGGCGACCCCTGGAGGATTTCTCGCAAACTCGCACGCGCTCTGACCTTTGTTATCAACTTGGAGTACTTTTCGTACGTATATTCGTCAGGGGAAAGGTTACGGCGGATGAGGAAATATATGTCGCGGAGAGAATTTATCTTTTTCGGGACTGTTTTTTTTGTTTTTTTTTTTTTCAGAATTTGATAGTCGCGGAAACACGAGGCTCGGGAGATTTCGCGCGGAAGAATGTTTCAAATTCGCGATATAATTGACGCTTAATGAAAATACGTGTGTTTTTTTTTTTCATTGCGGGAAAGATTGAATCTCGCGATAAAATGCCGCATTACCGAGCCCGAGCGCCCCCAAAAACAAAGTGCGAAACAAATAGCGCAACCCTTTTCTCGCTTGCGGTGCGCAGCTTTGCTTCAGCAACCCCTGGATGTGTTCCTAAGAACCTGCACCCACCGACCTTTGTTATCTACATGGAGCGTTGCGAAAAAGTGTCGAAGAGAATTTCGATTTGTTTCGAGCTTTATTTTCAATATTTGATAGTCGTGGAAAAATTCGTCTCGGAAGATTTCGCGTGGAGGAATCATTCACGCGAAACATCAGTATTCTTTGATGAAAAATTTCATATCTTCATTGCAGGAAAATTCAATTTTGCAGTGAAATGCCGCATTACCGGATATGACACCCCCCCCCCCTTCCCGTCCTCGATCATTGTGAAAAGCAACGCAACTCTTTTCCACGCTATTGCAGAGAGGGCGGCTTTATTTCAGTGACCCCCTAGAGGAATTTTTCCGAACCAACACGGTACGAGCTTCATTATCCGCTTGGAGGTATTTTTTATATATTTTTTCTTGGACAAAAACTCACAGGAGACGGGGAAATATATATTGGAGGGTATTTATGATTTCGATTACGCTTTTTTGTCTTTTCGATCGAAGACGTTGATTCTTCGATGATTATTCGAACGTTCGGATCTTCTTCATTTTTGAGACGTATTTTTCAGATGTGATAATCGTGAAAAATGGCGGCTAGGGGAAATCCCCAGACCCCGTGGGAATTTTTATAGGAACTTTTTGGTTTAAAAAGGTTCTACACGTGTATTCGTTAGGGAAATATATCGTAGGTGATGAGAAAATATCACGGTGCTAATCTATTTTGTTTTTTACCTTTCTTCTGTCGATTCTATCGATCGAAAATGTTGATTCTTTGATAATTATACGAGGTATGGAAATTGTGGGTAATGACAACCAGGATCAATAATCACTCTCCACAGTATTAAAGACTATTAAAAGAACAATATATATTTAATAACAATTACAAAGGAAATTCAGATTGACGCCACACGTGTGGATGATACTTTGTACGAAGAAAGACGAAAGACTAAAAAGAAAAAACGCGCGTAGTCTCTTTGTGTCTTTGAGAGGAAGGGCGGCATCTTCTGGTTGCAGCAACTCCCGTGGCGGCCATTGCGGCGCTGCTTATCAGCGACACGGTGACAGGGGTGCCACAGAGGTTTAATAGTGGCGCTTTTCGTGTCATCTTTTGGAAACAGTACCGGAGAATCGTAGAAAAGGCGGGAAGACGGATTTCGCGCGAAAGAAACATAAATCTTGCAACAAGACGAATCGTCATTGCACGAACAAATATTTTGGAAGAAATGAATTTTTTCTCCACCCGCAGATTCGATTATTACCTTGCGGGTTTCTGGCACTCGCTGCGTACGTCAGTAGCATTATCGTTGCTCGATGATGACGATTCAACGATGCTGCTGCCGGGATGTGGCGCTGCGTTCGATCTTATCGCCAGGTGCAGAAAGACAGTTGCGATTGAAACTCCCAACATTGAAAATCACGCCTCATTGATCGTGTAAAAATATTTCTCATTATTCGCGAGAAATTTTCGAGTTAATACAAATAGTACACTTTCGTTTATTCATTGTCAAATTTGTTTACTCTCAATCTCTTTCGATACTCGAATGATGAATAATCTTCGATTCCGTTTGTTTTTAGCACCATTGAAAAATCGCTATTTGCTTGCAACTTTTTTTTCTCTTTTCATTATAATATTATAAACATTATTAATATTAAAATACTATTGATTTAGTTATTAATTAACATTTTGTACATTTATATTAATAATCGTTTAATCGCATGTATAAGCATCACGGCAGAAATATGTTTTTCCCTCCTCCTCAATGACCGCTCGAGTCAAGTGAAAAACTTATCGGCAATTCGTCAACTGACCCGTCTAGGGAATTTTGACGGGCGCGCCTCTCGCGGCAAAAACCCGAAGCTACCCTCGCTACTCTCGCGCGCGCATCCGGCAGGATCTTTCGGTTTCTCCTGTAATGCATTTTTCTACGTCGATAGATTTTCCACGCGAATATGAAAAGAAGCGCTTCGTAAATTCAGGTCATACGTGTAGAAAGAAAATCAAGCAAACTCGAGTGGTAATAATATCGATCGACGTGATTGTCAAGCAAACTCGGCTTTGCGATGAACTGCGCATGTAGCTTTTATAGAAACAAATAATAGTATCCACACACAAGCCCTGCGCAATTTCGTTCATGTTATCAGTCGGGGGTAATTATTTCCGAAGAAACACAATTTTGCTGCAATTTATACGCGTTCTCGTTAGTGCATTCGTTGTTCATACTGTCGATAAGCTGCGATCGTAAAATCCACTTTAACGAAGGATTCCTAATAAATATTGCAAAGTGTAGAGAAAAGTCACATCGCGATTTCCTCTTCGATGCAAACTTTGTTTTCTAATAATGATTTACGAATCTAGATCAAATTCACGAATCGAGCATGTCCAGGAGAAACACCGTCAGTAAAAAAAACAATCAATTCAACAACGTGGATTACACTCAATTGACTGAAACCGATCATGGTTTCGTCGATTCCCAGGTAACTTCGTAATCCCGCAGTAATTGATGCACTTTCCATTGTTTTTTCACGCTATAATTGTCCAAATGTCACGTTTTTCACGACTTTATATCCTTCGATCCTTCGTATTAGTATCATCTCAATCTCGCCGCTGAATCTGCCCCACGAAAACGCGAAATTGCGCGACATAACCTCAAAAATGTCAAATTAATTTTCAAGCAGGATCTAATCGGCACCCAATCCGGAATTTCATTTTTGTTTGCAACATTTCAATCAATAAAGAATATTGTTTTTTCGCGATAATAACGTTCGAAATTCAGCAACAATCGTGTAGATAAAACATTTCTAAAGATCGCGTAAAAAGAAGAAAAAAAACTTTTGTCCGAAACGAAATTGTCGATATTTTTCAAACGAGTTTGAATCTTTCGAAAAGTTCATCAACAAAATGCAATGCGCTATGAATTTCCCATCCGAGAATAGAAATTAATTTTTTTTATGCGTCCGCCGTAATTCAACGTTTTTTATCGTCGGACGCAGTTTGTAAGTCCGCCGGTAAAAATACCATGGAAAGCCATAGCATTGGCGGCCCTCCTTTTCGTCGGAGGCACCGTCATGCTCATCATCGGGAGCCTCATAGTCAGCGGCCACATAGACTCCAAGGTACAAAGTTTGAAATCCGTCGACAGAATTGAAAAACGTCAATTTTTCAATCTCTCTCCAAAACAGAAATTTAATTTGCCAACTACGCTCGTCAAATACGTTAATTTCAAAGTCCATACCTCGTACGAACTTTGAAAACGATCTCACTCCTGAATTCGGGAATGCAGAAATTGGAAAGTTTGAAATTTCTCGAATAACATGTAAAAAAAACGATTTTTTTCATCGCGCTCCGCTAAAATTCAATTTAGTTTGTCAACTTTTTTCTCGTTTAGAAAAAAGAAAATAAAAGATCGAGAAACAGTCCGAGTTCACATAGAGTCCGAGATGAAAACTGGAAAATTCACGAGTGCGACAAACGATTATATATTTTTTCGTCGCACTCTTTGTTGAAAAAAAACGAAGAAATCCGAAATCCGCAAATACATGAATTTCGAGATACGAAAGAAACAACAATAGATTGACATGTTTTAATATCGCTTAAAAGTGCAAAAACTCCACGGATCAAATTGATTCGTTGTTTGTGACTGCTCGTTCTGCTTTTTGTTTTGCAGTACGCGGATCGGATGTGGCCCATAATAATTCTGGGAGCTCTGATGTTCATACCCGGAGCTTACCACGTCAGAGTAGCTCTGATGGCGTACAGAAAAGTTCCCGGTTATTCCTTCGACGATATACCCGAATTTGATTAAAAAAAGACAAAAAAAACTCACATCCCGCGTAATATTTACCCATCGTTCTATTCGTTCCCGCAATTTTTTGTCCGTCAAGCACAGTCAGCACGAAGGGGGAAAAAAAAAAACTGAAAATTGTGATTCACCGAGTTTCAACTGTGATTTAAATAAGCGCATAAGAAAAAGAAAACGGGTAATCGAGCAGTTTAGTAGTTCGATATTGATTTCTCGTATTTTTTCAATTTTTCACGAATTTTTTGCAATCGTGAGAAAGAAATCGAGTCACTTTCGCGACTCGCGTGAGCTTAAAAAAAACGCTTTTCGGTAATTGTGCGACGAACGAGGGCGCGAAAAAAGATGGATTCGATTCGTTGCTCGAAATTCTTCATTTTTCCACAATCGATCTCGTTTTCGAAACGAGTGTGATGTGTGAAAAAAAAAGTTCCATACACCGGTACTTGCGTTTCGTCGAAGCATTTCCATGTTTTTAATTCCAATCGTACGCTCGGGAACTTCACCGTTGTATTATAATGAATATATATTTATATTCCTGTTCCAACGTCTGGTGGAAGCGAAAAATAAATGTACAAAAAAAAGAAAGGAAAAAATATGGCAAATTTGTACCTCCTTCTCTCCTCCGACCACGATCCTCGCAATGATCCTTCATAAAACTTTATTCTGTAATTTCGCAAATCAAAACACTTATATTCAATCTTGAATCGATTACGTTTTTTCACCGCTGATTTTATACAATTTTTTGACAGACTTAAAAAATGCATGGCAAGCATCGTTTCAGCGCCAAAAAAACAGCTCAAGAATCTTCAAAAAAAGTCGACCATGAAAAATACTAGGCGCAGTGGTTTTTGATAATTCCAATATCTTTGAAATTTTGAAAAAATCAGCTGCACGTTGTCATGGCTGAAGAGCCGAATATCCACGAGCTAGGATCGCGGTGGAAGACGCGAAAATCTTTCCGTCGCTCGATACGATAAAAAATTCTCTGAGGAATAAAAACTTTATTACCAGCCTGGGATCTTGTGTGTGAAAAAAATCAAATATTACCGTTACATTTGTGAACGTGAAATTAAAAAACAAATCAGCAAAATAAAACGTACAGGAGGAGTGACAAGGATGTCCCGACCACCGAAACGTTGTTGTCAAAAGTGGTAAAAAAAAAACGTTCAGTAGCAAAGCCGTCGAATATTTTCAGTTACAAAACAATACTTCGTAAAAAAAACCATATCCATCTCATATTCGTTCGGTTTAATAAAAAGACATTCGCATCCGTCGATCGTGGGTCATTAACGTTGCAATTCTAACGTTTCAACGTGCGTCAGATTCAATGAGAAATTATATATATACATATATACCGGGTGTCCAAAAATTGGCTGCCAGTAATTTACAGGTGGATCCGGCGTGAAATTTCGAGTCGAAAAGTCGACGGACACTTTTCGATCCGACGAATCCCTGACGAGTTATCGGCGGTTGAAGTTGGCGCCAATCGGACGCGCTCGCTCGCCCGCCGAGCGCCGGAGAGGGGATGAGCGCGCGCGTCCCATTGGCGCCAACTTTAACCGCCGATAACTCGGCGGGATTCGATCGGATGAAAAAACGCTGCGATACTTTTCTGCTCGAAATTTCGTCCCGGATTCGAGTACAAATCGTCAGAATGGAATTTCGAGACACCCTCCATACACGCGTGGAATCGTAACGCAGAAAATAATCAGTCGCGAAATAACATTAACGCTAGAGGGCTATCTGGCCCGATTTCAAATAATCGACGAGACTCTTGCTCTGCAATTTGCAAATTCTCCCCTGCGGCCGCTGTATCATTTTTATTTTTGGATCGAAACGACTGAGAACGTCTCTGACTTTGTCGCGGTGTTTGTTCATCGCAGCTGACGTTAATACACCCGCGGATACGTCCGTAGAGAGTTGTCGGTCCGTCGGCACGGCCTGTAATCGTCCGGCGACACACGTCGTTTTTAAAAAGAGCGAAAAAAGCTCTAGCGATATTTTCAATCGCCGGCGAAACGTCAAAAATAAAAATAAGAGGCAAAAAGCAAACTCGAGAAATGGGAAAGAACGTATGCTAAATTGTCACCTCGAAGATGAGAAAAACGCCGAGTTGCCGAGGCTTCAACCGCTCGACCGCGTGTCCGATGTTCACATAGAGATCCTCGATCAACGAAGTTATCATGAGGAACGTTTCCTCCTCTGTCCAGTCGGTGTTGATTATCATGTGAGCGCAGGACGAACCGTTTATCTGATAAATTGTGTTAATCTCCTTGTTATCACTGTTATTACTACTAAAATCAATTACTGTCGGAAAAAAATGATCGTAAAATGTAAATCCGTCAACCAGGTGTATTTTTGCCTCGACTTTTTCGTCAGTAACAAAAAAAAAGAAACAATCGCTACCTTGATTATATCAGCAGTATCGTCATCATTATTATACGAATAAATTGGTCAAATTGCATTTTCTTCTCGTTCGTACTACGACGAACCGTTTATCCAATAAATTGTATTAATCTCCTTGTGAAAACTGATCGTAAAATATAAATCCGTCAACCAGGTGTATTTTTGCCTCGACTTTTTCGTCAGTAACAAAAAAAAAGAAACAATCGCTACCTTGATTATATCAGCATTATCGTCATCATTATTATACGAATAAAATCAATCGCAAATGCAGTTTTAAAACCGAAATTGGTCAAATCCCATTTTTTTTCTCTTTCGTACTACTTTAATAGATGAGTCAATAATCACTCGAAATGAAACAAAACAATCATCACCTTGGCTCTGTTGTATGCACCGAGCCAGGTTGCATAACGATGCAGCTGCTTGGCCAGAATCCTGTCCTCGTGAAAAACGTGATTGATGATGCTCCTGAACGTCGTTACGTTGACGATCAGCTTGGCCTGAAGTATCATGCGTCCCATGTCGATGATGAGGCTCGTGCGCTTCTCGAAAATCACGAGACGCGCTATTCTATCCACGTGGGGAGCGAGATCTGAAAAGATCGACGGCGAAAAAAGAAAAGTTCGTCTCTTTGAAAAAAATCGATCGCGGATATCGCACAGCCGGTCAAAACGACTGTTTCGATAAATCTCGCCTTAAGATCATGGAGAATCCGACGAAAAAGCAGCCGCGAAAAAGAGAGGTGGACGAACGGAAACGATTCGGTGCAAAGGGAGATTTGAATGGAAAAAGAGGGAGGAATACTCCGGGTGGAATATTTCGTCGTATAACTTTGTGAAAAGTTGCAAAAAGTGCTTATTTATTATTATTTTCAAATAAACTCACTTATCGG
Organism: Heteropelma amictum; assembly: GCA_959613375.1. Classification (NCBI taxonomy): domain Eukaryota; kingdom Metazoa; phylum Arthropoda; class Insecta; order Hymenoptera; family Ichneumonidae; genus Heteropelma; species Heteropelma amictum. The sequence goes on from OY390721.1 coordinate 32,799,096, forward strand.
TTGGAAAGTGCTGCATTGATCGCGCAGGATAAAATCCAAGAGTCTGAGCGCGTGATCAGCGTGGCCGTCGCACAGTGAATACAACAATAAATCGAGGACGTTCGATCGCAAAAGTTGGTCCCTCCTGCATTGCATTTGCCGCCATTTTTTCGCATTCGTGCAAACTATCCGACTCTCTGCAATTCACACCCAGCTCGCAATCGTTAAATCGTACTTGTTTCTTCACCCCCCGCACCTTTATTTTCCGCAAAAAATCGCTCGGAAAACATCGAGGATTAAAATCACACGCGAAATTGCAAATCGCGTTTCAAACACCTGCTCGTATTTTGATTTTTCGACATTCGGAGTAAATGGCAAATTTGATTCGAGAATGAAAAAGTACAAGACATTAAATTCGTGAATTGCACGACGATCCTGGATTTTTATTCGCAAAAATCTCGTCACCGTTTTCAAGCACTCTCGCTGGAGAACGGATTCGACGAGTCGCGATAATTCCCTCGCGCGATCGCGCATTTTTCATTTTTTGATATCGAAAAAGCGATTTCGTCAACGATCTCCTCGATGGCGATTAGCGTTGAGAGGAGAATCAGCACAATCGGGGGGTTGACGTTGGAAATTTTGGCAGGGTGATGAAAAAAAAATGGAAAAAAAAAAAAGAAACTGACTTACTTTCTAGCAAATCGAGAGCCTTCGAGGGTCGCCGATTAGCGATGTAAACCTCAGCAGCGAGCAAAGTGAATGCGCAACTATTATGCTCCCCGTACAGTTCGAACGTTTTAATCAACTGGTACGCGTGCGTCCACGCTCCGACATCGGTTAATTTCGTAAGCACGCGTATTCCCAAGTCATACACGTAAAGACGCAGTGCGTCGCTCGTTCCGGATTGGACTGAAAGGAAAATAAAACAAGACGGATTTCACGTTTTTGTCTGTTTTTTTTCTCATTTTTTTTTATTGTTTCTCTTCTTTTGTTTTTTTTTCGTTTATTCCAACGAAATAAGCGATACACATTATTTTACAAAGCGAACGAGCGTGAAAAGCGACGATGCAACGTTGCGTCTCTTTTTCTTTTCCTCCCCCGTGTTTTTTTTTCTCTCATTTATTCTCAACGATGTATTCGATACGGTTGATTTTCCGTTTCTTCCTTAATTGAATTTATCGGGATAGGCGTACGGGACAGAGAAACGTCCAAGGCGTTTTCGGTGTGAGCGACTCGCGTCTCGTCCCCCCGCCGCGTTATCGCCCCCTTAACGATGCATGTGGAAAACGTCTCGCTCCAGAGTCAATGATATTACAAATTTTCTTTCCTTCTTTTTCCCCTCTCAAACAAATTCATCATCGAGTATCTTAAAGCCTAAATTTACATCGGACCCCGTTTCCATCTACTTTCTCATTTGCTCCAATTTTCTCTCATTTTTCACAGCATCGCATTGACCACCTGCGATGATACCTTTTTTTTTTCATGTTTGTAAAAACAAAAAAAGAGAGAGAGAAAAAAAATAAACACCGCGAGAAAAACCGTCGGTTTTAATGCTTTTTCTCGTTTTCTCTCTTTCCGTTCTCATTTCATCACGGACCTCGAACGAAAATGAATTTTCACGCCAAACATCGTCCACCGTAAAAGGCATTAAAATCTTTTTGCGAAATCTCCGTTTCACGCGGACATGTTTCTCTTCCTTTTTTTTTCGTACGACAAAAATAATAATAATAAAATACTTTGCATCACTCATTGGTCGTGTCGTCGAGAGATTTTGCTTGAGAAAAAATAACGTCAAATTCGGTACGAACTCGCCGATGGCATAAAATATATGTTTATTTATCTATATATTTTTTTTATCGCGAGATCTATATATATATATGTCTCTATCTCGTGCATATTTTCTTTATACATTTTGTTGGACTTTAAATTGTAAAATTTTCGTACTACCTGTTAGACGAACAATCTCGGCGATATGGTGCTTTGCTGATGTTATCTCTTTGCAGAGAATATTGTAGAAGCCTTCGATGTGAGGCAATCGATTTGGAAACATTGAGTATAGCGACAAAATACTTATTACGTGGGCGTAATCCTTGTTCTTGAGACCCTCCTGGACTCCCTTGAGATCCCAGTGGAATTTCCACAGATTTCCGCCGTACGGACATTTCGCAGAGGGCAATTTATCTGAAGAGGGAAAATTTCATTTTTCGGTTAAACGGCGAAGTCGTTTGTCGCGTTTCGGCGATAATTGGAGTGGCGGTTTTGTTTTTTTTGTTTTTTTTTTTCAAAAAAATTGAAGATAAAGAAGCAAAAAAGGGGACTGTGTGCAATTTGAATGTTTTTACGATGAAAATCGCGTAGGAGAACGAGCAGTTCCGGCAACTCGATCGGTAAAACAGCTTTTGAGCGTTTTGAGACGTTGCGTGAAAAAGAAAAAATAACGATAACAGCGAAGCCAGCTCACCTATCGGTTGTAAATTGTAGGACGCGTCGAAAATCAACGGCGGCGAGGCCGTGCGACTTCCCCTCTCCTGCGAAGGGCTGGGCTGCTGCGGATTCTTCTCGGGACTGGCGATATCGACCATCGATGATTTTTTCGACTCAACGACAATCGGCACTTCCGGTTCGTGCCTCGGTGATTCCGGGGAGGCGATACCGACCCGCACCTCCGTTTCTTCCTTCTCGAACGATTTTTGCACGCTCGGAACAGTCGCGTCCAGCGGCTTGCCGAGTCTGAGGGAGTGAAAACGCCGCCACAAATCGGCGGAAATGTCGCTGGCGATGTGGAAGGGCAAATGTTTGCCCAGATGGTCCCAAACTTCGTTGGCGTGTTTTTCACACTTTTTTATCTCGACCGCCTCTCTGACGATCGCTCGGAGTATCTGCACGGGCGGCATGAACTTGGCGATAAAGTGGCGACAAGCCTCCCAGCACGCGTCGGGCTCGATTCTCTCGAAAAGACCGAGCAGCGTCATGAGAATCGCCTCGCCGTCCTCCTCGTGAATTATCGAACGGAATATCGACATTATCTGCACGGTCGTTAATCCACGAGCCTTCAGCACGTCGTAGCTGCTCCGTATGTAAGCGACGGTCAAGAAACGAGCGCGATAGAGCTGCTCGTACAGCGTTTTCACTTGCAGGACCGTCATGTTCGACATCAGCTCGTTCCTTACGAGCTCCAAAAAATTCGAATAATTGTTCTCTATCGCGTAGGCCGTCAGAGCCTTGATGATTCTCGGCTTGTACTGACGAAGCGCTTGCAGCAAATTGGGTTTCAGCTGTCGTTTTGCAAATAAAAGAAGAACGTTGAAAAAAAGGTGATGCGGCGATCTCGAAAGGCGGAAAAGTCCGCGCGCCAACGCGTACATTCCGTCGATCGAAATAACGCTGTTGGGGACGCGATTATGGCGTCGAAATATCGATAAAATCGTGTATTACGATCTTTGCGTCATCTCGACTAGCGTAAAAGAGCCTTTGAATCTCAAAAGTTACGAAACGCGATAACGGGCGAAAAATGAGTTTTGTAAAGAATGCTGAGACTCGTGTGACAGATTTGATAAGTTTGAACAGATTTGAAAAAATCGATATCGAGAAAATCGCGTATTATGAGCTTTGCGTCATCTAGACTAGCGTAAAAGAGTTTTTGAATCTCAAAAGTGACGAAACGCGATAACGGACGAAACGCACCGAACGTGGGGAGGCAGGAACAAGGAAAAATGAGTTTTGTAAACACTACTGAGATTCGTGTAACAGATTTGAAAAAATCGATATCGAGAAAATCGCGTATTACGAGCTTTGCGTCATCTCGACTAGCGTAAAAGAGTCTTTGAATCTCAGAGATGACGAAACGCGATAACGGACGAAACGCACCGAACGTGGGGAGGCAGGAACAAGGAAAAATGAGTTTTGTAAACACTGCTGAGACTCGTGCAACAGATTTGGTAAAATTGCGACGAACTTGCAATTTTATCGAGGAAACGCGAATTGTGGCATTGCGAATGACGCGGATATGAATTTTCGCGTCTTTCGTTGCTTATTGGGGAAAAAATCGTGAGGACGACGGGAGCGTAAGTACTCACGGAGTGTTTGAATCTGCAACAGTTGGCGTTGTTGGCATTGCAGTTGCCGTTTCTCAACCACGCGAAGCATTGCCCGCGAAAGAGGGAGGTCACATCGCGGAGGTGCGATCGATTGTTAAGCGTCGATCTCAGATCAGGCTTTTCGCTCTTGGCGTTGGTTTTATCGTCTTTCGGTGGTGCCTCGAGCGGTTTTGTCGACTCCGCGAACAAAGGCTCCAAGATCGATTCACGCTCGAATATCGCCTCGGGATTTGCACCGTTGTTTTCGTAAGCCTCGAAAATTTCCTCGCACTCGCGATTATTTTCCGTTACGAATTTACCGATATTCGCCGACTTCATGCGCGCGTAGGTCTCGTGAGCGTTTGGCGAACGACCAAGGTCCGCTGGCTCGTAAAGGGACGGGCTCGCGCATCTATCGGGGAATATTATCGTTTTGAGACGACCGAATGTGAACGAAAAAGCAGAAATTTTGGGGGAAATTCCGAGTCGCAAATGCATTGTGCCGTTTTTCGAAAATAACTCTGAATTCTCGTTCTCGGTGTGTGTGTACAGCGGGGTGATTGAAAAAACTTTGAAATTTTCGTCCCGCGAGTTTCCGTCTTGAAAAACTGTATTTTTTCACCAGAAAAAAATCTCAAAAAGTACCAATAATCTTTCATCTCGTAATGGACCGAGTCTCTGGAGAGTGGAGTTTTTTTTGCAGCACAATCATCACGATTCTCGAGCTTCTCTTTATCGACTCGAGTTTGAGAAAGACTATCGTTTTGTAGGGACGAAAAAAGGAAGAAAAAAGTTTACCTGCTCATACACAAGGACTCGGTGAACAAGGAGATGCAGTCTTCCTTGTCATCGTCCGAATTCTCTCCCGCGTTTTTCCCCTCGGAGCTCCGATCGACGTTTTCCTCCCCGAACCCATCGATATCCGACAGGATGTCATCGGTATTGGAGAGCGTCCCGATAACGTTGAGATTCCCGTTGACAAAATCCAAGTCCTTCGGCGTTTCGATATCGTCGATGTCCAACAACTCGTGATCGATGCTGCCGATACCGAGATCGAGTTCGATGTCATCGACGTCGCAAGCGTCGTCGTTCCCCGTGGGCTTTCTCAGCTCGATATTTTCGATCGTCGATCGACTCTCGTCATTTCCGTCCTTCATCGCCACTTCCGGCGGCTTTATCTCCATCTTCTCCAAACTCTCGACCCTATCGACTTTCCTTCGACCTTGAACGTCTCGAAGATCCAGGCCGCACTCGAAATCGTCGATTTCATCGATGTTCTCGAGAGTATCGTTGACGACCGGGCGACGCGACGTCTCGTCCGACCCGTTCGAATCGCGACTGTCGTCCGACGAGGAAGTGTCGCTCGTCGAGGAGCGCGACGACGTGGACGACGAGCGACTGCTGGATCCCGGTGATTTCAACGCCTCGTCGTTGTCCCCGACGCTGCGCGCGATCGACTCACCGAAACTCGGCAGTCCTCGGCAGAGCCGATCGGCGCCCTGGCGCTTTTCCACCACCGGCGCGGTGCTCGATCTTTCAAAATGATTATTAATACTTACGGTTTTCTCGGCGACGTCGCGCGGGCCGTCGATCCTCGGGAACGGACGGTCATCGCGCTCGTCCATTTTCCCACCATTCTCATCGTCTTTCTCGCGTTTTCTTATCAATTTGACTTTTCCATTGATACTCCGCCTCGGGGCTTTCGCGTCGTCGTTCGGCGACGTCCATTTTCGCTTGCGCGAAACGGTCGGAGAACCTTTGTCGCGGTTCGAGAGGGAAAAGTCGCCGGGGATCGTCGTTGGAAACGAGACGGGGCCGCCGACCTTCTGGACGATTCTCGTCGTATTGAATTTGTCCAAATTCTCGATCGTCAATTTTTCAACGCTTTTCGCCGTAGTGCCGTTTTTCGCCACCTCGAGGGCGCATTTCGCTGACTCTTTCTTCGCATTCGCGGTCCTCGACGACGCGGTTTCCGTCGTTTTTTTGGGATTCTCTTTGGTGGACATCGACGATTCGTTCGCGGTGAGCTCGATAGGCTGCTCGTGATCGAGAGCGAACAACAACTCGCTCATGGCTTTGCGCTCGTCGCTGACGTTGGAAATCGGCGGTGACGCCAACGGCGACATCAAAAACATGTTCGAATTCGCGCTGGTGCTCATCGACTCGGTTTTCCTCGTTGCCGACCCTCGTTGTCTGTTTCGCTTGGACGCGCCGCACCAGGTGGCGCTCGGGTAGTCCTCGTTCGGCCGAACCGGCTCCGCGTCCAACAGAGCCGCTATTTCCGGTTGATTCGACCAGTTTCTCAGCGCCCCCGACAACTTTTCCTCCGAAGTTATCTCCATCATGTTGTTGCGGTTTTCGGCACCGACTTCGGCGATGACGCTCGTCGTCTTTGTCGCCGCCGGTTTGCTCCGACTTTGTTGCTTCTTTCTCGCGCGAGCCTCCGCGTCGTCGGCCATATTCGTCAATTTGTTCCACAACTTTGTCGACTCGACGATATTGTTGTTGTCGCCGCGATCACGAGCGACTTTTCGTCGTTTCGCACCCGCCTGTGGGGAGATTTTCGAGGTTATCGCGGGAATGTCGATCGTGCCTCTCGGGTATAAAGCGTCTTGTATGATTTCCGGACGCTTTCGTTTGCCGGAATTTCGAAAATTAGGCGGAACCAGACTCGCGTCCCGCCCGTTGGACGCCCCGCGCGACGATTCTTGCGCTTGATGCTGCCGTTGCGTTTGACCTTGGCGACACGCCGGCAATGTCGTCGTGCGTCCGTCGAGACTCAACATCTCCGGCAGTACCACGGGATCCGTTGGTAGATTTATCGTCTCTTCGATGTTGCAATCCTCGAAGGGTAACAAGTGGTTTCCGGTTGCCAAGTCTGCGAAAGGATCGGAAGGAGAATCATGCTCTGTCGGTAATTCAGTACGCGGGATAAGAAGAAAACTAAAATACAGACGCAACGAGTATCGTTAACAGCAGGAATATTAATCGTAATTGTAGCGCAGTATGGTACTGCCGATGAAAATAATATTATTATAATTAAAACTACCATTACAAAGTCAAGAACGAGTGATAAATATAAAATACCATGTTCGATCGCTCGTTGGATGGAATCGAGGCTGCAGTGTTTCTTCTCGAGGGGTTGCAGAAATGGTTGCAAAGTATTGAAATCCTCGGATCTGTAATCGCCGTTGACGTCGGAAGTGAATTTGTTCTCGTGCATCGCGTTTAGCGCGTTCGTTCTTTCGCTCGAGTTCATCGACGTTCGCTTGGCGAGCATTTCCAATTTTGCCGAACAGCGCGCGGCGGTCGAATCCTCGGATTTGTTGTTTTGCAGCGAGTTGGTCTCTCCGGTGCGCGGCAGTACGCTCGACGGAGAGATCCAAGATTTTTCAGCGCCGAAAGGTTCTTCCGCCGGTTGCTTACGCCCGTCTGTCTTTTCTTCGTAGACTCGCGGAGTGTAGTAATTCAAAACGTTTTTGTTCGCACAACAAGCGTCGCCCTGCGAATACGACTTGAGCGCTTCAGTTTGGTCCTTTCTCTCTCGTTTTTTCCTCACTCTTTGTTTCTTAATTTTCATTGCCGCGCCGATGCTGCAATCGGTCGCAGACGTTTCTGCGTTCGCCACCAGAGGTCTTGCGCCGCTTTCCGTACTCATTCTCAAATGGCTTTCGTCGCAAGGCGCTACATTTTTTCTAGGCCTCCCACGGGGCTTGGTAATCTTTTTGCCGTTGGGAATTACGCTTCCTACATTCTCCCCCGACGGTATTGTCGTTTGCTGCGTGCAAACGCTCGGCGTTGCACGGTCGGCGGCGTTCGTTTTCTTTGACGTTCTCTTCCTCGCCCTGCCCCTGCTGGCGTTGCGCTTGCCTCCCGCGCGTCTGCGATGTCGCGGGTTGAAAAACGAATCCGTCGAAGAACTCGTCCAGTCGCCCATCCATTCCGCCTCTTCCTTTACTACTTTCTTCAAAAAGTGCTTCGTTCTGTCCGAAGTCACGCTGCTCTTTCTTCGTCTCTTTGGCCTCAATTCTCGTCTCTGTTGCTGGGTCAGCAAATTCCCATATTTGAGATCTACGAGTACCACCCGGGCTTCCATGCAGCCCGACGGCAGCGAAGAGTCGAGTTTTGTCATTGCGGTCATGGACGACAAACGGACGTTCTCCTTGCTGCTGTCCGTGATCATCGTAGTTCCCGTCATTTCGCTGTCCGTTCTCGTTAGTCCCGGCAAATTTTTGGTCCTGGACCTTCGATCATTACACGCTTTCTCCGCCATTTGCATTGCTCTTTACCGAGCTTCGAGGCGTCTATTGGCTTCTATCAACGCTCGGCTTGAAAAATATTTCTACCGTGAAGCTATCTATCGTTAAGAGCCGGAGGACTCGCGTCGTCGAGACAAGAAAGTATCGGCCATTGTGTGTTGTAATCCTTTGTTAATAACTCGCGAAAGAAATCTTTATTTTCAAAATGATAAACTAAGCACGTATCGCAAAAACAAAAAAACTAAAGCTCACAAAGAAAATTCGCGAAGAGAAAAAATTAATCGCGGAAGACGGAAAATTTCCGTTAGTTTCCAAAACAACCGACAGGGTTCCAAAGAGAAAAAAAATCGGGTTTCGGGATTTTTTCTTTACTCTCGTATTTCATGCGCAAAATTCGCGGTAGAAAAAACTTTGGGCGCGATCGAGAAATCGCGAGTGTCCCTCGCGCGGAAACAATGTTAATGCGTTTCGGCGTTTCGACTTTTTTCTTTTCGTTTTTGCTTTTTATTCGCACTAACGGACGCGACGAAATACGCGAGAGAACAATAGAGGCGGATTCAAGGCGCGAACCGACCTTCGGCGAAAAAATTGAGGATAAAGAAGCGCGAAGCTTCTTCCGCCGGCAGACTAATCACGTGTTATATTGAAGCGAACGAGAAAAAACGAAACAAAAAATAGCTAGAGTCGTCGGAGGAAAAAAAAAGAAGCGACAAAAGTGAGAAGAACCGACGTCATTCGGGAAAAATGAATTTATTCACTTACGAGTGTTTTTCTTCGAGGATTCATCGTGCGAAGAGAAAAGATCCGATTTAGCTGGCGGCTGCGACATAATAAATACACACGTGCGCTCGAGAGTCGGAGCTTACGCGCCGGCCATATATACATATATATTTATTCGTCGTCGTAGATCCACAAGGGCCTCACTCGAGCGATAATGAGAGGTCCTCTGTTACGATATATAAACAAAGGCACTCTGGCATTGCAGCGTGGTTCGACGCGTGCGAACGTAAAGCAAACGCCGAATAAAACACAAAGGAAAGTGCCGATGAGTTGACGCGAGAGACGGAAAAAAGGGAAAAGACGAAATTTTACGAAAAACCAAATCCGCGATGAAGCGTCGTTAATTGAAAGAAAATCTCTCGGCAAAGTGATTCGGAGGGCGAGGATATCGTTGTTTCGCTTTTACTTTGTTTCGAGAATCGCGTGCTGCGGCGTCTTCGCGCGACCGGCGCATTATCATTACCATTGTTCGCAACGAACGCACATTGTGCCGGTTTGAAAAAAAAAAATCACCCTCGCTGATAACAATGTTCTTTCTCGCGGCGCTACCAGCAATCGCTTTGTTTTTCCCGTTTTCTTATTTTCATGTGCTTTATTTACGAAAATTTCGATGTTTTTTACAGCGTGGGCGTACGGTTTTATCGGCACTTGAATACAAAACGAATCGTGTTTCGTGTATAACGTTACCGGCTTGTCGGATTATGATATATCGGATCGATGCGCATGCGCATTGCGAACGTGTGTTGCAAAAAAATGATGAAAGCGCCACCGTGCCGTGATATCCTGACGAGCTAATCGGAGATGTAGGATTTCCCCCGATGATGTGTGCCGCCGATTGTTATGCCACCTTTCCATAAACGCGACGGATATAAATTTTCAACATTTCATTATGTTTGTTTATTACTTTAACCAAAGTTTTTCATTATCGATGATACAGGTGTCGATCTTCCATTTTGTTGCGTCAGTTCGCAATTACGAACAAAGACAGCATGTGCACGTTCTACGAAGCTCGCAAGTCGCGATAACATTGTAACAATGTTATTCTTTTCTTTATGCGGAATTTTTTTTAATTTCATGTATTTCGATGAAACCACAGTTTTTTATCGGCATTTAAGTACCGTAATCGTGTCGTGTATGTTGCAAATTTTGAATTATATTGATTTAATGCGCATGCGTACAGCAACGTGTTGCAGGAGTAAAGATCAAAGCATCTTGGAGAAATTTTACAATGTAGCGACACGTATTGCCTCTTTTTCGTTAAATCTGCGAAACAATAATGCAGAAACTGATGAACAAAACGGAAATAAGCTCCCGATGAAAGTTTCGAAACATTTAAATATCCATTCATTTTGAAAATTCGTTGGATGCACTGCAGATGGCAGCGCCTCTAGCGGCGAACCATCAAACTTTTTCCCGGCGCCGATGCTTCGCGTCCTTTCCCAACGCTATTTTCACACGACATCAACTCGCGTACGAACGAAACAGCATCGAGCGCTGAATTTCATTGGAAACACGCTGCTTTTTCTATTTATCGTTCATTTTCGAAAACGATAATTAACATCCTCAAAGACAAGTCGCAATTGTCTTTTGATGAACATTTGAATATTCGTCAATATTGGCAAATTCGCTCGATGCACTGCAGATGGCGTGATCCCTAGCGGCGAATCGTCCAACTTTTTCCCTACGCCGTTGGAGAGACGCGGTTTCCCCCACCACAGTTCCATCCAGCCCCCCCCGGGGATGATTGGGAAAGAGTCGGCGGCGTTGATTTTTTCCCCCAAGACTCGTCGCCATCTTTGTAACTTTCTTTTAGCATTGCGCTTACGAGTATATACGCGGCCGGTTCTGTTAACTTTCATTAAAAAAAAAAGAGCGTTATTTATCGATACAAAAATCGTTGATAATATATCATAGTATTTCCTCGTAAATATATCAATAATCTTACAATCATGAGTACCGACAGCATTGAAAAGTTGTACAAAAACTTTGGCATCCTCGCCGACGCCAAAGACAAACTTTCCGAGGTGAGCGAGCTGCTTTTGGTTATATTTTCAGCGCCCACGTTGATCTTTCTTGCCGAAACATGGACGAACCAATGAGACGCATTTACCGTCTTTCGGCGTTCATCCCAAAAATTGTTTCCACAATCACGACTTTTGCTCTCCGTTTTTCTCGATATAATTTCAATTACGATCAATTATTTTATTGCACAATCACTTTTTATTATTATCACTACAAAAACAATTCCTAACCTCATTCTCGTAGTATTCCGTAACTTTTCTCAATGTAACTCCTTTCGTCGATCGCAGCACGAAAAAGAGTACCTGGAAATATTGACGGCTGTCAAGGGATCGCCGAAAGAGAAACGTCTGGCGTCTCAATTCATCGCCAGATTCTTCAAACATTTTCCAAAACTGGCGGATCAAGCGATCGACGCTCATCTCGACCTTTGCGAGGACGAAGATATGGCCGTGAGTATCCAATTTACGATTTTACCTTTACGCTTTTCTGCCGCAAGCCGGAACCGAGATCAGACGGAAATTTCACGGTCTACGATTGTTTGTTGCTGTAAATTCGCTCGTCGCAATATTTTATTCACGCCGAGAGAAGGATAAAAGATTTTTACTTCCTTTTCCGTGTTACAGATAAGAAAACAAGCTATAAAAGATTTACCGACTTTGTGCAAAGACAGTAAAGAGCACACCGCGAGAATCGCCGATATTCTCGCTCAATTGCTTCAGGCGCAAGATTCCACGGAGCTCGCGGTCGTACACAACAGCATCATGTCCTTGATGAAGAACGATCCCAAAGGTGAGAAGATTCGTTTCTTTCCTTTTTTTCTATATTTTTTCATACGTTCGGCGGATCCCAACGGATAAGACACAATCTTGACCCAATTTTTCGTCATCCGACTTGAAACACGAATTTCTCACAATCGCGATCTCCGTCGTGAACATTTCTTCAGCTTCTTCCAAGTTTCCTCGTAGATTCAAAAACTCGCGGTCACATCGACGAGGATGAAATCTTTTTCGTTTTTTTTTCTTTCAATTTTGAAAATTGTTAAATTCGAACGTAAAATTCTGCATTTCGTTCGGTTTTAATGGAAAAACAGCGAAAAGGATGAAATCTCCGCGGGTTTATCGAAAAATGTTTGCGCTCGAGCCAGAATGATCTAAGAGTACGATTTTTGGCCGCAGGTGCGCTGAGCGGTTTTTTCAGCCAAATAATGAACGGCGACGACGGGACGAGGGAGCGCTGCATAAAGTTCCTAGCCACAAAGCTCAAAGCTATCGGGCGAGATGTCATGACCAAGGAGCCCGAGGATCTTTTGATTCTCGAGTGCAAAAAAGTGTTGCAGGACGTAACCGCCGACGAGTTTCACAGCATAATGGAAATTTTGGCATGGACGAGATTGGGATCCACGCTCGCTGGGCAGCAGGAGCTCATCGACATAACGATCGAGCAGGCCGAATTATCCGTACCTTTCAAGCACACCAACGTCGAGCAATGGAACAGGCTCGTACAATGCATCAAACACGCTTTGCCATTTTTCAATGTAAGCCGCCATCTTAACACGATTCCATGAAATTCTATGGAAAATTCGAGCAAAATTTCCAAAATTTTCACAGCACTTTCCATTTACGAATTCGATCGTGATATTTTTCGTTTTTCCCATTCAAGACTCACTCGGATTCGCAAAAATTCGTCTCCTACATATGCGTCCAAGTATTGCCGCACATATCGCTGATAAACGAGGGTGAAAACGGCACGGACGCCCAGCTCGAGCTTCTGAAGCTGCTAGCCGAGCTGGCGGTGTTTTGCGGGCCGATCGAAAAGCCCGAGGAGAAAGTGCAGCAGCTCTACAACACGTTGATCGTGAGTTTTCTTCACCTTCCCTCTCCCCGTATTTTGACAAAAAGGAAATTTCAAAATTTTGAAGAAAAAAAAAACCAGGATCCAAAGTTTTCCATAAAAAAGCGAATGTCGAACGATTTTCAGACTTATATGCCACTTCCGCCGGACAGCGACGTGGCGGAAGTGCCGAAGCTTCAGTTCAGCCATGTGGAGTGTTTGATGTACGCGTTTCACAAGTTGTGCAAACAAATACCGGAGTTTTTGACGAGGGACGCCGAGCAGCTGAAGGAATTCAGGCTGAGATTGCAGTACTTTGCCCGTGGCATTCAGGGCTACATAAAAAAGTTACGCGAGGCCATCAGCGGCAAGAGCGAGGAGGAATTAAAGACCGATGAGAACCAATTGAAGGTCGTCGCGTTGAAAACGACCAGCAACATAAACACACTGATCAAAGATCTCTTTCATTCGCCGCCGAGTTTCAAGAGCATCGTACACCTCTCCTGGAAAACACCGACGATCGATAAAAAGGTACATCGATCTCTTTTTTTCCTTCATTTCTTCATTTTCTCCAAAGTTCCTACAAAAATGTCGTCGGGAGCTTGGCTGTACTTTCGTTTTTCATCGTTAGTCATCTTTTTTCGCATCGCTGCGGTTTTTTCGAAAATATTTTTTTCTATTTTTTTCACGAATTTCCGTCGCTCCTAACGCCACTAGTTCGTTCCATCGCCGCTCGCGTCGCTGTGTGCTTTCGTAGCGGCACGTTCCCGATGATCTCGAAGTTTCCGTCCTTCGCCGATAAAAAATCGAGAAGGCCGGAATTTCCACGGTTTTTCGCATTGAACTTTCCCGAATTTGTTGATCCTCACTTTTTCGCTCTTCTTTTCGCGATTTCCGGAAAATTTGTCGTAAAATTATACACGGCGAATGAGCGTTAATCAATTTTTTTCTCTCTTCTCCCTCGTTCAGAGTGAAAAAGTCTCGTCGAGCCACAAGCGTCATACGCCGATAACTTTCGGCAACGAGACCTCGCCGAGCAAGCGAATCAAGGACGAGAACAAGGGAGGAAAGCGCGAGATTTACACACCACCGAGCGGAAAATACAGTTCAAACATATCTTCGAATTACGGTGAGTCAAACTCGATTTTTCGATTTTTCAACGACGAACAAACGTGAAAAATCATTCAGTCCAAAATCAAAAATCAAAAATCAAAAATCAACGTGCTGAATCGAAAAAAAAAACCAAAAATGAATTGCAGGTAATCGCGGAAGATTCCGCGGCAACAGATCAGGCGGTCGGGGGGGATACAGACCCCGAGGTCGCGGCAATTGGCGAAAAAGTTCGTACTAATCGAATCGTCGAGGGACAAAAGCAAAAACAAAAAAAAAACAAAGTAAGATGCGCGTTTGAAGGACAAACGCGAGAATTCGCCGGAGAACAAAAGTGACGTGTAAATTGTATACATAATGCTGTACGGACGGCCGTATCACCAAAACTGTTTTCCCTTTTTTTTCTCTCTCTCTCTCTCTCTCTCGTTTTGATTATTATTTTCCGCAAATTCTATCCGAAAAAAAGAAAACAGTGACTCAAAGGGCAAGAAATTCGCGTCTCGTCGACGAGCCGCGAGAGTATTAACTGCGATCGTGAGTGAAATTTCGTTCGATCCGAAAGACCCACGTGAAAAAAAGGAAAAAACGGGAGAACGACGAGCGAATTATTTTTCACTTTTTTTTGCGCCGCTCGTACCATGAATTTCGTCGAGTGAATGATTTTCTTTTGTTTTGTTTGTTTGTTTCTTTTTTTTTTTACGAAATAACGAAAAAAATGCGTCTCCGACGGACATTGAGTGTGGAGAAACGCGGGCGAGTCTTTTGGCGACGATATCGCGCGCAAACGACGCGCGACGACGAACTTTCGCGAGTGGAAGCAGCGGAGAGTGCGAACTTTTTTCCAACCGACGCGTGCATGGTCTTTTCCTTCTTCGAATTTTGGAAACTTCCGCGTTTGATGAGTTTCCCGTGAAATTGAAGCCACGAGGGAAATCGAGTTTCTCTCGAAAATTCGCCTATAATCTACGGGAAAATAATGACGATTCGTCGGCAAAGATGTCCGACGCCCTTTTTTTTCGCACGAAAAAACAAAAATCGTTGGGGAAATACGGATAAACCGACGAATTTTCGCTCGACATGACGATGTGACGACTCTGAGAAACGGCGTCTTTTTTATTTTTCCATTTCCGAATTCGACGGATCCGCTCTCGAAATTAACGCGAAGAGACGAGATTTTCCATCGAATTTCGATCGTTGGACGATAATTCGGATCCACCGGAGACAACTTCCGGTCTTGAAGGACGAGAAAATCGGCGAACGTCCTCGAACAACCGGAAAAAGCCGTTAATCGGGGAAAAAAAACACTCCCGAACTCGCACGGGGAAAAGAGTGGAAAAACGAGGATGAAGAGAGAAAAGTCTCTTCCGGAAAGGATCGCGAAAGTGACGGGGACGAGTTTTCGCGGTGGGAGCGGAGAAGAGTGTGGATATTTTTGGAAATCCGACGATTCGTCGTGCGGAGTTTTCCTTCGCCGAAAATGAATGAAAAATTGAGGAATTTCCATTGAGGAAGCCATTTCCGGTCTCGAGGGAGAAGAAGATCCGGCGCCGTCCGCGAACATCCGGCAAAGAAAAACACGCTCCCAGACTTGTACGGGGGAAAACAAACGAAAGAATGTCAAATTTACGACCAATCTGTAAAAAAGAGAAAAAAATAATCACCTCTGATCCATTTCCGTCTCCTCTCGAAGCCCTCCTCGAAATTCCCATGGAAAATGTTTGTTTTCGCGCCGGCGGAACGAGCGTCGCAGCCACCGAAATTGGAGCTACTTCCGAGCGAAAAACGTCCGTTATAATCAAAGAAACAAATTGCAACGAGTCCCTCCTCCGGTTTCCGGTTATCGAAAAGCATAACATCGACGATCGAAGAGTCAATTTTTTTTCCTCGTTCATTTTATTCCGAATTTTCTAATTTCCTTCAGGGAATATTACAAAAAAAGAAAGTAGAGGGAATCCAGTCACTTTCGTGAGCCCGGGCGCGCAAGAAAAGTCGCTTTATAATTACGAATTTTCGATCTTTTTTTGTTACTGTTTTTTTTTTTCACGTTCGTAAATTTTCTATCAGTGGAGAAATCGAGTGTTTCATTTTCTTCGCATCTTCGGGAGGATCAGAAATTCAGTCGAATGTTTCTTTGATTATTTTTGGTGCGTGAAACGTATTCGGTTTGCCTTGCTGGTTTTTCTGTTCTTTGTTTTTCAGGATTTTTCTAGCGGACGGAGTCGGGAAAATTCGAGCGCGATTGCAGACTCTACGATTTAAACGAATTTTGTCGATGTTGCAGATTTCCATGCAGCTTGTTTCCAGCATCCGGCCAATTTCCAGGAGAGCGAAGACGAGTTTCTTTCTCGTTTCATTTTTTTGCGCACGATGATAAACGCGTCATGATAAATTGCTTTATTTTCAGGCAACTTTGGAGTTTCCGCGTTGATCGATGATTTTTAATGTTTTATTATCATGTATTTGTAACGTTGGCCTAGCTGGTATCATTGAAGGTGAGTTTCACGTTAATCCTAATCTTTGTTTCCACGCTCTTCTCTCCCTCACACATCCACGATTTGTCCATCGCATTGAAATCATTATTCTCGAATTTATTTTCATGAACTTGATGAATAAAGAAGATGAACCAAACGTATTCTCCGACGAATCATTTCTCATTTTTACCAAAAAAACTATCGAATTTTGCAGCATGGAGGAGCGATCACTCCCGAATTTCATTTACCGATCATCGGTGAATACATTTTTCCGCTCTGTTCAACTGCAAAAATCGTCAATTCGGAAATGTTGTCCAAAAACTATCGAATTTTGCAGCAGACTCAATTTAATCTCGATTCCATCGATCTCGAATTCATATTCGTCGTGTTTGACGAATAAACATTTTTTCAAATTCAATTCGATCCCAAACGCAGCTCGATTCGACGTTGAAAATCGTTAAATCGTCGTTTTGACGAGAAATATTAAATCGCAGAGATCATCGCGGATGTTTGTCGAACTAAATTGCTCCGTCGGTATTTTTCATCAAGTGTCTTTGTATTTCTAATTTTTGACGTAAAGAGAAAGTAAAATAGGATTTATATACATTAGAATAGTCCATTCGTCATTGTCATTTCGTCGATAATTTGACACATGATTCTGTCACTGGCACTGCAAGGCTCGGGATTTTGCGCGTCCGAGCCTTGATTATCGGTCGATTCTACAGATTCCGTATTTATCGATAATTTACAATCGAGGTCCGAAGTGTCGGGCAGCATTTGTAACGCGTGCTGCAATATCTCTTGCACTTTTTCCAAGTGTTTTTGAAATCTCAGCGCCGTTTCCAGGCGTTGTCTGCGTTGCAGCTCCATCATGACCCTCAGCGTTTCTCGCGCCTGATGCGGTCGAAATTCATTCAACAAATGATGTATGTGAATGAACAACAAACTCAGATCCTCCACCTGAAAGCGATATGAAAACAAAAATCAATGCTTCGAAAACTCGCATTGCGAAATGAACTTTTGAAAAATCTGTGCAGAAATGAAACTGACGAATAACGATAAAACTTTGTTTTTGCCTTTGTGCAAAGTAAAATCGTTGATTTTTTTTTTTTTTAATCAGGATGAACGTTATAGACGAATTTGTTGTGTTTAAAATTTGCAATATGATTTCCAAAAACGAATTTGAGATCTGTAATAGAATCGTGATTAGGCTGAAGCGGCGCTGTCTTTATGGCAATTTTTCCTGGCGGAGAGTCTCTGCGAGAAACGCTGCAAAATTGTCTCGTTTACCTTCTCCGCTCTGCGCGGACTGTCCGGACATTGCACCAACAAATCGATGAGATCCAAAAAATTGACGAGCAACGAATGATTGAGCTTTTTCAATTCTCTTCTGCGATCAAAGTGCTGGGGGTAGAGTCTTTTGATGCCTTGAGCCTCCAACGGTCTTATAATCGTGTCGTCGGCGTTGAAAACATTGCCAAACATGGAATAAGTATCGTGAATCGGCGGAGGTGGCCTCGGCGCTCTGCTTCTTCGTACATTCTCGTCGGTGTACAAATTGATATATTGCAACGGGGGTAACGGCAACGAACTGACTTGTATCGCTTCGGCGGCCATTTCATCGATGAGATTTCTTTATTATCACGGAATTCGATGGAAATTTGAGAATTTTATGAAAAACGAACGTAAACGTCAGTTTCGTCTTTTAGGTTAGGTTGACGTAACGTCGTAAACTGTCTCGCATCCGATGAATTTTTCGTGATATGTTCATGATAAATATATATCTAAACGTGACGCGATTGATTCTGATGACGAGTTTTTCAATCGGTTTCAACTTTTAACGCCCGATCGACGTACGAATTGTTAGAAAAACAATTACACCGCTTCATACACTATCCTACTCAGCCGCCATGTTGTCGAGCTATACTGACGTACGCGTTGTTTGCGCACTTTTTATTCATCTTAGCGATACTCTTAATTGAAAATAACAAAGATTCGATTGCGCCTGTTATGTTGATTATTTTTTAAAAAACGATTATGATTTTCGTGAGATTGTAATTCGCCATTCCCAATTGAATGTTAATACGTTTTGTTCTTGTCGCGATCAGCGCGGTCGAGCGTTAGTTTGGGAAATTGCCGCGACGCTGCGCCCTCATCTCGTTTGACAGTCGCGCTATGTGTGTGTATCTGTCTCGCGAATACACCACGTGATTTTTTTTTGTTGTTACTCTCGGGGTTACCGGTATCTCTCGTGTTTTGTCGTGCATAAATTTTATATCGCGAAATGGTAATCGAAGGCTCGAGATCGGCGGTGCGAATCGCGTGAATTTGCCGACAAGTTAGAAAGGAGAATACAAATATCGGAATAACGATGAAATTTCTGTGAGAACGCCTCCGCGGAGTTTCAATAATAATGGTCTGTAACATCCGGTGTTGTGGGTTTAACCACAAACTCTTTATCCTTGCGTATTTCTTCTCTACCGTTTCTGACGTATTTTCGATTAATCACTATTATCGCTGTTAGTCGAAATACTTGGCTGCCCGAAAAAAAATCAACCCGCGCGTGAAATTTTTTCGTCAAAAATGCTAGCTACATGTTTCGAGCCAAATTCCTCCCGAACAGTGAGTAAAAAAAAACACTCGAATTCCGATGTGTTTCTTTTTGCTCAATTTTCGTCATTGTCGTCTTTATTTCGATGTTTACAACGTTGAAATTTTTACGACCGCAACACATTTCCCAAGTCCGGAAAATTCTAATGAAAAATGAGAAAATTCGACCAAAATCGTCCTACCGCCTTTCCTCTCTGCACACATTGTCAAACTTTCTGTTTTCGACGTAATTTCACTTTTACAAAATCTCACCTCGAAAAGGGTGATTTTCTGCGTAATTTGTTAAAAATGATTATCCAAAATTGCTTAGATTTCAAAAATGAGCGTAAATCAATGTTGAAAGATGAAAACTGACATGTATTCAAATATTGAATTTGCTTCGAGTACCTTAAATAACGGCGAGCTATGATTATTTCTGTTTTTTTTTTACCGTTCATAGCCAACCCGCTGCCTTGGGTTTTTCCAATTTTTTGAAATTCGCATTTCCAGGCTCTTACCGGATTTTCGGATGCAAGCTTCGACACAATTTATTTAAGCACCGACGATAGCAGCCACGTTCTTCTTTTTGTGAAAAAATCACAAATCGCACGAAACGATTTGACGAATCCTGATTACAATGTTTTTTTTCCCCCAAATTTCACATTCGAAAGTACGACATTTCCGTACACCTACTCGCATTTTTCCCAAACAACGCAACCGGTCCAGCGGAGAATTTAGCTTTTTTGAAAACACGATTCATTTTGAAAAAATCAAAAACCCATTCCGTCGCCAATTTTCATTTTTCCATTTGGATTTTTCCCCAAGCGCCGAAACGAGTCGTCTCGAAAACGAAAATATCAATAATTTTGAAAAATATACAAAATCCGTTTAGCGGCCAATTTTCATTCTTCGATTCGTACTGTTGCCTAAACGGCGGAAGAAAAATCGAGATGAAACGGGGCTCGATCGAAGCGCGATAGTATAAAAAACGATGAGAATCGAACTTTTGTTCGGAAACGCAAAAAAACTTTGATGAAAAAAGACACTCTGCGATTGAACGCTCCGTACATGGAAAAAAGGGTAATTCAGTGTGCATTCTTGTAACGATCAACAGATTATCTCCCATCGAGAATGGCGGGAAAAGACGGAAAAATCGAGCCGAAGGAGGGCGAGGTGGTGAGGCAAGGATTAATGACGAAGCGATCGCAAAATAAGAAACGTTTCACGCCGATAAATTACAAGCAGCGTTGGTTCGTACTGACCCGTCGTTATCTCGTGTATTACGACGGAGATGGCGAGGTAAGTTTGAAAAACAAGACGCAAAACTATTTTTTATGTCCCAGAATTTTTATATCTCTCCGTCGGTTCGTCTCTCGATAAAGAAGATGAAAAAAAATGGGGGAGGGGCAAAAGAAGGGAAAAAAGGTCGTCAAATATCCAATAACGCAGAGGTACGCTATTTTTCTCGCCAAGCTCTCGATCACGCGCCTTATTCTCTTCGCTTCTCCACGAAAACTCGATGTAATATCTTCCTTGAAAAAAACAACGAAAAATATATACATATATCCGAGGCTTTTTACGGCCTTCGAGAGATGCCGCGCAGCCTCTCGTTCCTCTGCTCTTTACGAGCCTCGAATTCCTCATAGGTGGGTCACGTTCGATGATTTCGACGTTTTTTTTCTCCCCTCTATCGCTACAGGTCAAATTTGTCTACAGAAATCGCGGATCCAATAGGGCGTACGGAAAATTCGAAAAGTCGTTGAATCATTTTGAAAACCGTCATGCGGTGTACGTAGGTTTTTCCGTTTTTCCGTTTTCGGGTTTTATGAGACAAAAAGTGCTTGAAAATCGTCAAAAATTTCTTTCGAAAAGATCCCCTGGTTGGTTTCTGAAATTCGCGCGGTACGATGTTGCAATTATGAAGCTCGTCGTGTTGCCGCCGAGAATAACTCGAAAATAAAAATCGAAAATTAATTTTCTTTTTTTTTGTTTTGCGGTTAACCAGCAATGGTAACGTGCGAGATGGAAGGTTTTCACTCGAGGCTCGTCTCACGCGAATCCTTCGAATGCATTTATCGCTTTGAATTTCCACAATCTCCAAAAAATCCAGACGAACAAGATAAACACAATTTTAATACCGAAAATATCGATCGATGCACTGCTCGACGTGGCAAATATATTTTTCAGCAACTTTACGAATTCTGACACCCGGGAGAATGCAAAAAAGTTTAAGCGAAGATTGAGCAAAATTCGATCGGAAAATTGCCTTATCAATTTTAATTTTTTCTTCCCCCCGGAAATCTCGAAAAATTGGCGTTCGGCCCATCTCTTTTTTTCAGTTTATTGTCGTTGTTTTTGTTTTTTTTTCATTTCGTAGGAAATATTCGATGCGTCGCAAAGTCCGGGGACAGCGAAAATCTCTCCCCGCGAGTTTTCGGCTATAAATTATTCGAATGGCCGCGACCATCGGTCAGTGGGAGAGGAACAGCGAATCAGAATGATTGATAAACGCAGCGAGATGAAGCCCGACGAGCCGCATTTTTGCGTTTCCGCGTGGACACGCGGAAAGCTCCGCTCCCATCCATTCCGTCGAGTCTGTCGGAATAAAAAGATGGGGCGATTCGCGAGGACGCGAAAGAAAAAACAAAAAGAGTCGTACGGCTCGTAAACAACGATCCTGCGAACGAAATTACCGTAATTGCGCAATTAAACATCCGGTTTCTTTGGACACAAATCTGCCTCGTTGTCGGAACGATTAATTGCGCGATATAACGATGCAGCATCGTATGATAATCGTCACACGATGAGCCCTCTTGCGGCGATTTTTCAAAACAATTCGACGATTCCAAAGACTCGCACAATTTCGTTCGGCTGAAAATCTCTTTTCGGCAATTTGTGAGTCTTAAAAAAACGAAAACTTTGTCACATCGATGAGGCTATTTTGACGAGGTTTTTGGATCGAAATTGGCGTAATTGCGCAATTAAACATCCGGTTTCTTTGGACACAAATCTGCCTCGTTGTCGGAACGATTAATTGCGCGATACGACGATGCAGCATCGTATGATAATCGTCACACGATGAGCCCTCTTGCGGCGATTTTTCAAAACAATTCGACGATTCCAAAGTCTCGCACAATTTCGTTCGGCTGAAAATCTCTTTTCGGCAATTTGTGAGTCTTAAAAAACGAAAACACTGTCACATCGATGAGGCTATTTTGACGAGGTTTTTGGATCGAAATTGGCGTAATTGCGCAATTAAACATCCGGTTTCTTTGGACACAAATCTGCCTCGTTGTCGGAACGATTAATTGCGCGATACGACGATGCAGCATCGTATGATAATCGTCACACGAAGAGCCCTCTTGCGGCGATTTTTCAAAACAATTCGACGATTCCAAAGACTCGCACAATTTCGTTCGACTGAAAATCTCTTTTCGGCAATTTGTGAGTCTTAAAAAACGAAAACACTGTCACATCGATGAGGCTATTTTGACGAGGTTTTTGCATCGAAATTAAAGCGATTGAGGACAATTTTCGTCTCTTTGACATCGCGCGATGGTTCTCGAGTAATTCGACATAATCGCTCGATTCACTCTTCTTGTCGGTTACTTTTTGGGATGTCAATTTTTCTGGAAATGGAAATTCTTGATTACGTGCATTCTTGACGTTATGCAAAAACGCATTTGCGAACGCCCCCTTAATTCTGAGAATTTTTACTAAAATTCTGTAATCGCCGAGAAGAACAAAAGTCGGGCATCATTTTTTCTTCTTTCATCAAATTCGAAAATGGTTTTTCGTCGAATTTCGAAGTTTTTCACCAAAAATTCCACTCAAAAAGTGTATGCTCCGAGGATTCTCATCGCCTTGCCGACTCCGTGTTTTACGCTACGTTTGATTCGCCGTTGAACGTTGATTCATCAGCAATTTTATCGACATTCGGCCTCCGAGCGTGCTCCTGAAAGTTTCCCAATGATTTTTTTCGATTTATTACCCCTCGAGAGAGGAGAAGAAAAAAAACGCCGTAATTGACCCTAAATCTTTGAAACTCGGACTTGACGTTCTCCGCACAAAAAAAGTAAAAAAATAAAACATCTCGCTTTCAGACAATAATCGACCTTTCGTTCTTCGACCCTGCTATATCGCGCACGGATCTTTCTCTCTTTTTTTCAAATTGTCGCCCGTCGTTCGATGAGAGGCCGATGAGAGGCCGAAATGGAAAATGGGTAACATTGTTTTTCAAAAATTTTCCATCGGACCAAATTTTTTTTCAAAAAAACGAAAAAGTTTGCCGATTATTTCGCGACCACCCTAAATGTCGCACGGATATGTATATTTTTTGTCTTCAAACGATCGTCCGTCGTTCGATTCGTCGTTGACGTAGGAGATGAGAGGCCGAAATGGAAAATGGATGACATTGTTTTTCAAAAATTTTCCATCCGTCCAGATTTTTTTCAAAAAACGAAAAAGTTTGTCGATTATTTCGCGACCACCCTAAATGTCGCACGGATATGTATATTTTTTGTCTTCAAACGATCGTCCGTCGTTCGATTCGTCGTTGACTTTCCGTCGTTGACGTAGGAGATTCTCATCTCCATATCCGGCCGAAACGGAAAATGGGTAACATTGTTTTTCAAAAATTTTCCATCGGACCAAATTTCTTTTCAAAAAAACGAAAAAGTTTGTCGATTTTTTCACCACCACCCTAAATGTCGCACGGATATGTATATTTTTTGTCTTCAAACGATCGTCCGTCGTTCGATTCGTCGTTGACGTAGGAGATGAGAGGCCGAAATGGAAAATGGGTAACATTGTTTTTCAAAAATTTTCCATCGGACCAAATTTTTTTTCAAAAAAACGAAAAAGTTTGTCGATTATTTCGCGACCACCCTAAATGTCGCACGGATATGTATATTTTTTGTCTTCAAACGATCGTCCGTCGTTCGATTCGTCGTTGACTTTCCGTCGTTGACGTAGTAGATTCTCATCTCCATATCCGGCCGAAACGGAAAATGGATAACATTGTTTTTCAAAAATTCTCCATCCGTCCAAATTTTTTTTCAAAAAAACGAAAAAGTTTGTCGATTTTTTCACCACCACCCTAAATGTCGCACGGATATGTATATTTTTTGTCTTCAAACGATCGTCCGTCGTTCGATTCGTCGTTGATTTTCCGTGAAATCCCAATGAGGAGACGTAGGAGATGAGAGGCTGAAATGGAAAATGGATAACATTGTCGCGAGGCTATGTGTGTATATCGCGAAATCGCGAGAAGCGCAGGCGCGCTTCCGGTATCGCAATCCGTTCTCTTCCTGCTCCCCGGAGTCGCCTTCTCCTCCGCGGCTGTTCCTCCTCCAGCATCGCCAGCATCCTCTCGAGCACCCCTCTGGACCATTCCGTTTTTCGCCTTCCGCGCGTGATTCTCCAACGTTTCCCTCTCAGTCGACAGCCGTCATCGGAATCCCACAGTTTCGCGCCGCTCGAAAATCGCGATCGTCGCTTCGACGTCCAATCTTTTTCTTCCCTCCGTCTCTTGCCTCCTGGAGGAGCGGAGTTTCTTCTCCGACGCGAAAGAGTGGCCGCTTTGTCGAAAAACGAATCACGGATTTTTCGTAAGGCGAGGAACGTCAGGAAGGATCAACGGGAATTTTTATTTTCGTCAGATTTTTGCCTTTGCTCAAAAACGTTTTCTTCTCAGAAAATAAAAAAAAACACAAACGTCCTTGTCGCGAGAAACGCGCGAAAAAGCGAATTTCACTCGTCCTCAATCGCGTATCTCGCGGCGTCCCCGGGGGAGATCAAAGAAACGATATTTTCTTAAATAAGCGAAAACGGATGCTGTGCTGTTTTTTGAAAAATTCTTCGCTACGCGTATCTCTGATCTCTTCTTCTTTCCCTCTTTCTCTCTTTTTCTCGACGCGAATGACAAAGTGTTTGTTCACGGAGAGCGAGAGGAAGATTTTGGGACAAACGAGCTCGTTAAGGCTCTTTGCCTCTTTCGCGTTGAATAGTCGACGTTGATGAGATACAAACTTTGCAGCATCCACGGTGAGGCTCGTCGCGATCTCTCGGAACGTCTCGCTCGAAAGATTCTTCTCCATTTTCGTCGATTTTATTTCTTCTCCTTCTTTTCCTCATCTTCTCGCTGAAAATCCCCCCTTGTGGCTAATAAAAACGAGAAAAAGAATCGCCCGATTACCGCTCTCGCGTTTGGACTCGCTCGGATTTTCGTCCGCGTTTGCCGCGTCGACATTTCGCGAGATTGCGAGAAAAATAACACGTGGACGAAGCTCCGTTCGTTTTGGCAAAAAAAAAACGCTCGAAAATTTCGTTCCTCTCTCGCTCCCCTGGGGTAATCCCCGTTTTTTCGATTCTCCTCCGAAAGACATCAGACAACGTGGAGGTGAGCGGCAAAAAAGCAAAAAAAAATGTCCAAATATTCCGCCCCGTACGAGAATTTTCTTCTCTCGCTGTCGGAAAATTGACGACTGTTGCTTCGATATCCGAATTTCTCGAGAAAATACAAAGTAGATTGAATTTTCGATAATAATAATAATAATAATAATAATAATGCTGAAATTACGAGTTTGCTCTTCAAGAAGCACGTTTTGGTGAATTTCACCAGTGTTGTTTCGGACAAACGTTTTTCGGCAAATATTTGGCAAACTCGAAGAAAAATACGATAAGCCTTTTCGAATTTCCGAATTTAAAGTTTTGTCCCAAATTTATCAAAAATGACAAACAAAAAATTCGTCGTCGCTCGCGGAACAATCTCGCGATTTTTCCTTCGCCGAATTTTCCGCCGATTGGTAATTGAACGATCGTCCAACGTTAATTAGCGTTCGCGACGATCGCTCGTTGCGCGTAATTGATTTCCGGTTTCTCCGCGAAAATAAATAAATGTCGCACGACGAAAACGATCGACGTATTTAAAAATCGATGAGGAGACGAAGAGTACCTTCACGGAGGTCGTAATTAACATTAAAATTATCTGGAACTTGTGGGAAAAAGTGACGAACGAACGAAAAACGACGAACGATAATAGCACACTTTGTTGAATTTCGAAGTTTGCTCAATGAAGGGTCTGAAATATTCCTTCGGAGCAAAATGATTCACCTCGCTTTACGGTCCGAAAGTCACTCGAATTTGAAAAAAAACACAAGAAAAAAGTCCGTTCGATGAAGAACGTCGATTATTTCCATACGCAAGATTAATTTTCCGTTTCTCAATCTCCGCAATCGAAAAATAACGTCGACGGACTCGGGCGCGTTTGAAATATCGAAATATTCCTGAAATCTGAAATACTCCTTCGGAGCAAAATGATTCACCTCGCTTTACGGTCCGAAAGTCACTCGAATTTGAAAAAAAACACAAGAAAAAAGTCCGTTCGATGAAGAACGTCGATTACTTCCATACGCAAGATTAATTTTCCGTTTCTCAATCTCCGCAATCGAAAAATAACGTCGACGGACTCGGGCGCGTTTGAAATATCGAAATATTCCTGAAATCTGAAATACTCCTTCGGAGCAAAATGATTCACCTCGCTTTACGGTCCGAAAATCACTCGAATTTGAAAAAAAAAAACAAGAAAAAAGTCCGTTCGATGAAGAACGTCGATTACTTCCATACGCAAGATTAATTTTCCGTTTCTCAATCTCCGCAATCGAAAAATAACGTCGACGGACTCGGGCGCGTTTGAAATATCGAAATATTCCTGAAATCTGAAATACTCCTTCGGAGCAAAATGATCCACCTCGCTTTACGGTCCGAAAGTCACTCCAATTTGAAAAAAAACACAAGAAAAAAGTCCGTTCGATGAAGAACGTCGATTACTTCCATACGCAAGATTAATTTTCCGTTTCTCAATCTCCGCAATCGAAAAATAACGTCGACAGACTCGCGCGCGAGTCCCTCGAACGCGAAGCGAAAAGTCTGCGGGAAAAGAAGATTTTTCGTTCGTTCGCCGCGTCTGAAAATCGCCCAGGTTCCTCGGGAGGGAATCCGACGAAAGATCCTCAAAGCTCGATCGATAATCGATAAGGCGCGCGATACCCGCCAGGCGATGATAATAAAACGACCGTTTGTTTGCCACAGCGACGCAAGGAGCGTGGACGCATCGCCATCGAGAGAGTTCACGTGGTGGAGACCGCGACCCTCGGTGGCGGAAGCAGAGTCGTCGGTGGCAGCGAGGTGGCCGGAAACGAGGCCGGCAACGGGGGTGGCGGCGGCGGCGGCAGCAGCGGGATACCCTCGGGCCTTCCATTCCAAGTGGGATATCGCGAAGCTGGCCAAGAGTATACTCTTTACCTCTTGGCAGCTCGGGAACAAGATCGGACTGACTGGATAAGTGCACTTCGTGCTGGTAAATTTTCAACATTCTCCTATATATATTCATGCCCTCGTCCGTATGCTCGCACACGTACACGTGCGTGTATGTGTGTGTGTGCACACAAAGACACACAGACACACGTATATATCGCCAATGAATTTTCCTATGTACACATTCTTCGCTTTTAAACGACTTTGCTCGAAATTAGAGCGCCCCGATGTTGACGTTCGCTGAAAACTCATCGAGCGAGAGGCGGCGGAAAGGCACGATGATTAACGCTCGAACAAAGGGCTTTGTAATAAGTATTCCGCGGCTAGGAAAATTTGTGCGATTTTCCATTGGAAATAGAGTAAAGTTTCGAAAGAAAGCGCAAAGGCGCTTTGCGGGTTTCCTCGGGAAAAAAAGGCGTGCGAAACGTCCGATCTGTGTCGAAAGCTCGATGACTTTTCAGCAAAGGCATTCGTCTTGCATCTGAATTTTCGAGTTTGTTTTCTCACACTGAAAAAAAAGTCGATGGTATTTCCAACAAACTAACATGGTGAAACATCGTATAGTTATCATAACTATACTCTATTGAACAAGCTGCAATAATATGGTCCGGGTAAAAACAATTAGAAGGCAAAATCATTTTTTGGAGTACGAAACCATTTGCTATTTGTGAATTGACTGTTTGATATTGTAATGAGACGAAGGATAGTGATATTGTTATTTCAAATAAAATTGAATAACCACTGTCGTCGTGTATAGCTTTGCATTCGCGAGGGAGGTCGATTCTTTCGATTGAAAATATAACGGGGCGTGATCGATTTTTTTCTCGAATTCGCGAAATCACGTCGCAAATATATCGCAACGAACGACGGGGCAAAAGGGACACGGAGGAAACTTTGGTGTCGAAAAACAAAACGGTGGAAATTCACTCGGCCCGAAAATGGAAAAAAATTCCTCTCGATTCACAAAAAAATAAGAAAACTTTGAGTTTATGAGGATTTTTTTTTTTTTATACACGAAAGATGTCGAGCAAAGATCGGTCTCGAAAGCTCGATGACTTTTCAGCAAAGTGATTTCTCTTGCATCTGAATTTTCGAGTTTGTTTCCTCACACTGAAAAAAAAGTCGATGGTATTTCCAACAAACTAGCATGGTGAAACATCGTTTAGTTATCATAACTATACTCTGTTGAACAAGCTACAAAAATATGGTCCGGATAAAAACAATTAGAAGGCAAAATTAGACATAACATTTTTTCGAGTACGAAACCATTTGCTATTTGTGAATTGACTGTTTGATATTGTAATGAGACGAAGGATAGTGATATTGTTATTTCAAATAAAATTGAATAACCACTGTCGTCGTGGATAGCTTTGCATTCGCGAGGGAAGTCGATTCTTTCGATTGAAAATATAACGGGGCGTGATCGATTTTTTTCTCGAATTCGCGAAATCACGTCGCAAATATATCGCAACGAACGACGGGGTAAAAGGGACACGGAGGAAACTTTGGTGTCGAAAAACAAAACGGTGGAAATTCACTCGGCCCGAAAATGGAAAAAAATTCCTCTCGATTCACAAAAAAATAAGAAAACTTTGAGTTTATGAGGATTTTTTTTTTTTTATACACGAAAGATGTCGAGCAAAGATCGGTCTCGAAAGCTCGATGACTTTTCAGCAAAGTGATTTCTCTTGCATCTGAATTTTCGAGTTTGTTTCCTCACACTGAAAAAAAAGTCGATGGTATTTCCAACAAACTAGCATGGTGAAACATCGTATTGTTATCATAACTATACTCTATTGAACAAGCTACAATAATATGGTCCGGATAAAAACAATTAGAAGGCAAAATTAGACATAACATTTTTTCGAGTACGAAACCATTTGCTATTTGTGAATTGACTGTTTGATATTGTAATGAGACGAAGGATAGTGATATTGTTATTTCAAATAAAATTGAATAACCACTGTCGTCGTGTATAGCTTTGCATTCGCGAGGGAGGTCGATTCTTTCGATTGAAAATATAACGGGGCGTGATCGATTTTTTTCTCGAATTCGCGAAATCACGTCGCAAATATATCGCAACGAACGACGGGGTAAAAGGGACACGGAGGAAACTTTGGTGTCGAAAAACAAAACGGTGGAAATTCACTCGGCCCGAAAATGGAAAAAAATTCCTCTCGATTCACAAAAAAATAAGAAAACTTTGAGTTTATGAGGATTTTTTTTTTTTTATACACGAAAGATGTCGAGCAAAGATCGGTCTCGAAAGCTCGATGACTTTTCAGCAAAGTGATTTCTCTTGCATCTGAATTTTCGAGTTTGTTTCCTCACACTGAAAAAAAAGTCGATGGTATTTCCAACAAACTAGCATGGTGAAACATCGTATAGTTATCATAACTATACTCTATTGAACAAGCTACAAAAATATGGTCCGGATAAAAACAATTAGAAGGCAAAATTAGACATAACATTTTTTCGAGTACGAAACCATTTGCTATTTGTGAATTGACTGTTTGATATTGTAATGAGACGAAGGATAGTGATATTGTTATTTCAAATAAAATTGAATAACCACTGTTATTATGTAAGCTTTGCATTCGCGAGGGAGGTCTATTCTTTCGATTGAAAATATAACGGGGCGTGATCGCCCCGTTATATTTTCTTTGGTGTCGAAAAACAAAACGGTGGAAATTCACTCGGCCCGAAAATGGAAAAAAATTCCTCTCGATTCACAAAAAAATAAGAAAACTTTGAGTTTATGAGGATTGTTTTTTTTTATGCACGAAAAATATCGCGCAAAGATCGGTATCGAGAGCTCGATGGTTTTGAGCCGTCCTCGACAAGCTTCAAGAGAGAAGATTAAAAAAAAAAGAAACATCCTCGACCGTCCTCTTCCTCTTCCGGTAAACTTCATAATCGACGTTTCGTTCGCATTTTTTTTTCCCCTCTTCTCCCACCTCCGATCTCTCTTGACCGTCTCGCTGTGACGAAAAGGGAAAAAGAGTCTCTCAAAATCCAACGGTGAAACGTTGGATCAAAATGGAGAAAACATCGGAGGAGCGAGGTACTTTGTATTTCCTTTTCCCGTCCGAGTTCGAGAGTGGATTAACGCGCGCTGGAGAACAAAAAATGGTAAATTCCTGGAGAAAAACGACGCGAGAGGGACCGAACACGAAAATAATAATAACGATCGTAATAATATCGTTTTCGTTTTTTGAGCGAGTGAAAAGGAAGTGGCACACGGGTACGAGAAGAATTAAGAATACCGGAAACGAGTGAGAGTCGCGATATGAGAGGCGAATGAAGAAGGAAGCGAGCTCAGCGAGACTCGAGAATTTAATGAGCAACGTATTATACGAGCTCGACCTGATGTGGCCAGAGATATGGCAGGGGCGACGTTTCTTTGAAAAGTTTTCGCAAAAAAAAAAAGAAAAGAGACGGAAAAAAAGAGAAAAATGAGAAAACGATGGCGAGCTCCTTTGCCCCTCGGTGCAAAGCAGCTTGTACACTCTCGCGGCTAAAGCCGCTGCTCAAAAGCTTACCAAATTATACGATGAATGTGGATACAAAAAGGAAATGGAACGATACGTGCAACTTTGTTCAACGAAAAACGTCGAACCCTTCGGAGCGTTAAATTCCCCCCCTCGAGTTAAAAAAGCATTTTTTTCGAAAGAATTTCTTTTCAAATTGTCGTCAAAGTTGGAGCAGCGTCATTTTCTCCGAATATTTTCAAAATTAGATTTTTCAGATTTATCAAGCTTGCGAAAAGAGAGTCTGACTTCGTCAAAAATTCTTCGTTCCAAAATCAACGGTAATCGATGGAAAATTCCGTTATAAAACGCAACTCCTCGTCTTATCCGGCAGTTTTTCCAACGATCTGCCTTGGTAAAACGTTTCCGGACGAGTACATCCTGAAATCGTGCTTTTTTTGTCGCGAAATTTTGGAAAACTTCGACAGAAAATGAGCGCGGGACTTTCGATGACAGAGTAATCGACAAAAATGATGCGAACTTTCTTTTTTCTTTTTTTTTGATAAATACAATAATGATTCTCGTTCTACCGCAGTGTGCAGCGAGAATCCCGGCCTCAGCGGGCGTTATCACGCCGGTTTGTGGAACGGCAAGCGATGGTCGTGCTGTCGTTTATCAACGAGATCCGCCGAAGGCTGTGATACCTGCAGTTCATGGTCGAGCACGAAGAAACCATCGAACGAGACGAATACAAAAGCAGGAAATTTAGCAACGTTTACGGCAAACGTCCCTAGCGAGAGATCGCAATCGATTACCGGTGAGATCAACGATAATCCAATCACTCAGCCTCCGGCGCTTTCAACTACCGGTTCGTAAATCATCCTTCTTCTCTTTCGCCTCTTTTTCTTCTTCCCCCTTTTTTTTCATCACCTCGTGATAATTTCCTCCGAAAAAAAACGAAGCAGAGTCGATTCGTTGCGTCACGAATGGGGCAAAGACAACGAGGACGAAAAAAAAAAACAGGAAAAAGAAAAACCAAATTTTCTTCATCCACGAACGAGCGAGCGGACGTAGATGAATTCCTCGAGACGAAAAACAAAAATGACGAAAAACGAGACGGAATCCACGACGCTCTAGGAGAAATTCACTCGCTCGTCGTTTCTTTTTTACTAATTCTTTCGAGTTTTCACAAATTTTATGAATTTCTCCGACTCCACGATCGACGAAAAACGCCAAGACGACGAAACTCTGCGCGGGACGATTTTTTCCGTTTTTGGAGAAAACGGCGAAGGAAAAGCGGAGTTTTTCTCGAAGAGAGGAGACTCGCGCGGGGTTTTCGTGCGACCCCGCGGCGGATTTATTTCTCAAGGATCCCGACGATGCGGAAAAAGGTCTCCCTTTGTTTTTTTTCCTCTCCGTCGTGAAAAATGAATGCGGTTTTCAGCAGGATCGGACGGAATTTCGGGGTGGGATGTTTAATGGATGTTTCGCAGCCTCGTGCACGAAACCCCGGCGTTCATTGCGTTAATGGGTGACGACCTGAGTTTGCCGCGTTCGCCAACCGCCGGCGTATTGATCGACGCCCAAGTAGCTGTTTCCTGCGAGGTTTTCGCTCGACTAAAACGGCAAAGAAAAACACGAGATCATCGGTAATTCCACGGATCCCTCTAGAGCAATCTCGCCAGGGCCGATCCGCGACGAAACTTTGATCTCCTCCAAGTTTTTCAAAAACTTTGTCGATTTTTCACTGAAAATTCCTCAAGAATTTTCTTCCGTCCCAGCAAAAAAAAAAAAAAAACGCAAATCCGCAAATTTTTCTTTCGCGACGCTCGTCTCCCTCGACGTTTTTCCACCACCGTTGTCCCCCGTGAATCCCGACCGCCGAAAACGTAAAAAAAAAAAGAAACGGGGCAAAAAATGAAGATCGCATTGACGTCGAAAAAACGTCGATGAAATTTATCGATGAGCGAGGCGAGTTATTTTTGAGCGTCATCGCTGCGATGATACTTTTTTTCGATCAACACGCGCACATGTGTCGATACGTCATTATCTCCGACGGGAGGACCTCCGCGTTCGTAATTACCATCCACTCGTGCCGGTAATTGGGGTTAACGATTCCGCGTGTGTACGCAGTTGTTTTTTTTATTCATTTTTCTTCTCCACCGCCCTCCCCCGCCCCCCGCTCCTTTTTGCACTTGCACACGAGCGGAAAAACGCTCGGACTCATCGTCCTCGCGATTCCCCGTACGGTTGGCTCGTCCGTACATTCCACTTTCGAGCTATTAGCAAGTGTAATCATCCGTTGAGGGAAGGGGGAAGTGTAGATGACACGAAAATCGAGGCGAGCGTTTCTTCTTTTTTTTTTGGGATTTTTAGTGAAAAAAGCGAAGAATGTACTTGAAATTTGTCTCATTTATCGTATTTTCGTGTTTT
The DNA here is from genome assembly GCA_959613375.1 of Heteropelma amictum. NCBI lineage: Eukaryota > Metazoa > Arthropoda > Insecta > Hymenoptera > Ichneumonidae > Heteropelma > Heteropelma amictum. The sequence continues at coordinate 32,832,431 of OY390721.1, forward strand.
TGGGGGTAAAAGAAAAGTCGCCGACGCTGTATTTCCGTCCTCTCGGTGATGGGAGAAACGGAGGCGTTGTCGTTTTTTTTTTTTTTGGGAATTTTTGAGGAACTCTGTCGAGATTTTTGTCGAAAGGAACGCGAGTGGGAATGATTATTTTTGTGGAAAAGTTTCTGATTTTTCTGCCGAAATTCGAAAATCTGCGACGAGTTTGCACGTCCGGGTTGTAGCTGCGCGCGGAATAAAAAAGCGTCATCGGCACACTCGGTAGGAGGAACGAGCCAATTATATTTATCCAGTTTACTGGGTAATTATAAATTAAAGAGAGAGAGAGAGAGAGAGAAAAGAAGGAAAGAATAATACAAAGTGGAGAGTAAGTGGTGCGAGTCTCTCGAATCATGCATGCCCCGGTTACCACGCATCGTAACATCAGTGCTCATTCCACGTGACTGATCACACGAAAACTACATCGCGAGATCTCGAAATCGTTAGGAACGAAAAAGGAAAAAAAAACCCACCGAAAATTAGATCACGCTGCTAATTTACATCGCACGTACTTGTATTTACTTGTAACCCACATGTCGAGTGCTCGTCGAACGCGGCTGATGAACGAAAATTTCTCAGGACGACGCAAATGTCGTATGATATTTCGCGCGATACTTTTGTCTTCCGGTACGGACGAGGTGGTGCCGCGGTCGATTGAATCACGCCGAGCCCCGATTAATTACATTTTTTTACGTCCATGTATGACGCACACGGTGATGATAATCGTAAAAAATCAATAATGATGATGTAATTTAATGATTTAATGACCCTCGATAGAATATAATGCGAAATAATTATAATGCATGTATTATTATTGTTGGATGGCTTTGAAATTATTATTTTTTTCGAAAGAGTGTTCGGTTGGATTATGGTCGATTGCAAAGTTGTTGGATATCTCTCGAGTCGCTCGAAAAGGAATTTTCAAACATTCCGAGCGAGGCAGAGAGGTATGTGGAAGGTGATTGAATTATTTTCGTTGAAACGCATCGTCGTGCGCTGCTGAAGAGGAATAATTTTCTGTTTTTCCATAATCTTCGTCGCTCGTTCTCGTCGTATAATTTTTCATTCTCTCGTTTGTGTTCTCATCCTGATTTCCTGACGAGGCAATTTCCTGATTTTTTTTTCGCATTGGAAGAAGAAAAGTTTCGGCACGTTTTTGTTCCGTCGCGTTGCGTGCTTTTTCCAGTTCACTCGAAAGCAACGAGATGTGCCACGTTGAAATTCCGCTCGCGTGCGAATCTTCCTGCAGAGGGAATACCCGAAGCGAGCGAGATGCACACGCATATAGGTGCATACAATATCCTCCGAAATATCAGTAATTTAATACTAGTTTCGGAGTGAAATTCCGAGCCGAACGGTATTTGGATACTTTCTGATCGGACGAAGCGTTCGCGAGATATTAATTAATAACGCAAGGCCCAATCAGAAACAAACTTGAATGTTCAACAACACTGCAGGGTTACGTTCGATCGTAAAGATTTATAGAGAGGAGGAGAAGAGACAGAATCATCACGAGGCTGGTCCCGATTTAATATCAAATTCGGAATGAAATTCCGAATCGAAAAGTATTTGGGCACTTTTCGATCGGACGGAGCGTTCGCGAGATATAAATTAACAACGCAAGGCCCAATGAGAACCGCGCGATAAAGAAACGGCGCGTTATCGCCCTCGTACGATTGGCCAAACTTTCCCGTTCGATAACTCGGCTGCATTACGTTTGATCGCAAAGTGCCCGTATACTTTTCGTCTCGGAATTTCATGCCGAATCCAAATTTCACCTTGCTGATGCGAAATTCCGCAACGCACGCATATATGTGCATAAAATATTCCCCGAAATATCAGTAATTTAATACTAGTTTCGGAGTGAAATTCCGAGTCGAAAAGTATTTGGGCACTTTTCGATCGGACGGAGCGTTCGCGAGATATAAATTAACAACGCAAGGCCCAATGAGAACCGCGCGATAAAGAAACGGCGCGTTATCGCCCTCGTACGATTGGCCAAACTTTCCCGTTCGATAACTCGGCTGCGTTACGTTTGATCGCAAAGTGCCCGCAGACTTTTCGTCTCGGAATTTCATGCCGAATCCAAATTTCACCTTGCTGATGCGAAATTCCGCAACGCACGCATATATGCGCATACAATATCCCCCGAAATATCAGTAATTTATTACTAGTTTCGGAGTGAAATTCCGAGTCGAAAAGTATTTGGGCACTTTTCGATCGGACGGAGCGTTCGCGAGATATAAATTAACAACGCAAGGCCCAATGAGAAGCGCGCGATAAAGAAACGGCGCGTTATCGCCCTCGTACGATTGGCCAAACTTTCTCGTTCGATAACTCGGCTGCATTACGTTTGATCGCAAAGTGCCCGCATACTTTTCGTCTCGGAATTTCATGCCGAATCCAAATTTCACCTTGCTGATGCGAAATTCCGCAACGCACGCATATATGCGCATACAATATCCCCCGAAATATCAGTAATTTAATACTAGTTTCGGAGTGAAATTCCGAGTCGAAAAGTATTTGGGCACTTTTCGATCGGACGAAGCGTTCGCGAGATATAAATTAACAACGCAAGGCCCAATGAGAACCGCGCGATAAAGAAACGGCGCGTTATCGCCCTCGTACGATTGGCCAAACTTTCCCGTTCGATAACTCGGCTGCATTACGTTTGATCGCAAAGTGTCCGTATACTTTTCGTCTCGGGATTTCATGCCGAATCCAGATCCAACATTACCGATGCGAAATTCCGCAACACCCGGTATGTCCAAGATGAGAGAGGAACGCGACAAAGATGGCAATGTTATTGAGGCAAGTCGGGGAGGTTGGTGGGGGGGGGCGGCGGGATTGCCGACAGGAAGGTTCTTCGAAGGTGAAACTCCTCGATGGTTGCATTCAGCACACGGTGTATACCGAGCTTGGTAGGATCGGGAGGTAGGAGGGCGAGAGGGAGGGGGAGGCCCTCCTTTCTCGAGCTAGTCGCTCCTCGACGTTGCTCGCGAGCAGAGTCTTTTTCGTACTCTCCATCCATACGTAATAGTCGCCCGTCGTTGCCGTGAATATACCCATTTTTTCCTCCATCGAACCAAACGTCCATCGAACCTCCTCGTCGTCCTCCTTCACCTCCGCTTCCTCGCCGCGTGCCCAAAGTGGGGAACGAACGGTTTGACCAGACGGCCACAAGCCACGCATGCCACGAGCAATAACGGTGCGTAGCTCCGACTCGCGAGCCTCCCGCATCACCGTTCTTCAGTTTCCGTATGGCTCCCTTTCGTACGAATTAACGCGAGGAAACATCCGGTACGTGTCGGTGGATAGCAAAAAAAAAAGAGAAAAAAAAAACAACGCGAACCGACAAACTCGAGTTTGCATATTTCTTTGGCCCGCCGAACTTTCGAGTGTGATTCATTGACGAGGGCGAGAGAGAGAGAGCGGTAAAAAAACATTCAAGGATTTCAAAAAAAAAAGAACGTGCATGTGCCGGAACAAAGAAGGATCGTATTAATGGAGTCATGGTATAATGGAAAAAAACGAGGAGCATAAAAAAAATCTCGGGATGATAAAACCGTTCGAGTGAAGGATACATAGATGGATTGTTGTTCGACATTTTCATACATTCAGGATGATGGTATTAAGTGCATTGAAACAGGTGGCGACTGCAGCTACGAACGCCGTTCACTCGGCTACCGGAGCTGGCCACAGCCATACCAGTACTTCCGGTAGGTTTTTTTTCCCGTTCTTTTTTTCATCGACTCGCTCTTCGCACGGATATGCATTGCACGGGTATACGATGGATCATTTTCGTTCATTGTGTCACGTACGGAAGAAATTTCCCGTATCGATGACGCTTTATTCGATTTCCCGTGCGGGCAGTTCCATTTGTTCAACGCGGATTACGAAACGTTTTTTTTTCATACGAAATTTGTTATCGTTTCATTGCCGTTATTTTTTTTTTTACAATATCATCGCTCGAGATGTTTGAATAAGCAAAATTGAGTATTCAAAACATTATATTTGTACGAAAAAAAAAACATTTTTATCCGCATTAAACAGTAAACACCAAGTTCCGGGGCCTCAAAATCGATACAGTTTTTTTTTATTTTGCGCAGAAAGGCGTAGCCCACAAGATATTTCGTTTCGCTCCGTTCGCGAGATGGCATTTTTTTTAAACCCCAAAACGATCCCAATATCTCTATGAGCGTGATTTCCAACGTGGTGATAGCCTCTTGAAACTTCGGCTTTTTCACGATTCTGGAAACGTAGTCAGAAAAGACGGAACATTTTTTTTTTCATTCTTCATTCTCGATAATTCATTCTTTTCTCACCGAACAATCGGGGGACGAATAAAACGACAACGATCGCGCAATTTTTTTTCGACAAAGGGTCAACTTCCGGACTCCATCAAATTTCTATAGAAAGATTTCCTATCAAGGTACAGTGTATATTCGTTTAAAGATACGGGGCTCGAAGCTCCTCCCAGAATTCTCAGCCCCCCCCCCCCTCTCCAACGGACTCACGGAATGTGAAATCTCAAGGAATATTTATTTTTTCCTTCATTTGACGAACCAGTTTAGTGTTTTCTTTCTTTTTCACGAGCCTCCTGCTGGTCCACCTGTATCAATTAATAACGTATTTTTCTCGTATTTTTTACAATGCGATGAGCATTTGAAATTTCTGTAGAAAGATTGACTATCGAGGTACAGTGATCTTTCTATTCGTTCAAAGATACGGGGCTCGAAGCTCCTCCCAGAATTCTCAGCCCCCCCCCCCCTCTCCAACGGACTCACGGAATGTGAAATCTCAAGGAATATTTATTTTTTCCTTCATTTGACGAACCAGTTTAGTGTTTTCTTTCTTTTTCACGAGCCTCCTGCTGGCCCACTTGTATCAATTAATAACGTATTTTTCTCGTATTTTTTACAATGCGATGAGCATTTGAAATTTCTGTAGAAAGATTTCCTATCGAGGTACAGTGATCTGTCTATTCGTTCAAAGACACGGGGCTCGCAGCTTCCTCCAGAATTCTTAGTTCAGTTCAGTTAGCAGAATTCAGTCTAGTGTTTTCTCTCTTTTTCACGAGCCTCCTGCTGGTCCACCTGTATCAATTAATAACGTATTTTTCTCGTATTTTTTACAATGCGATGAGCATTTCACATTTCTGTAGAAAGATTTCCTATCGAGGTACAGTGATCTGTCTATTCGTTCAAAGATACGGGGCTCGCAGCTTCCTCCAGAATTCTTAGTTCAGTTCAGTTAGTAGAATTCAGTCTAGTGTTTTCTCTCTTTTTCACGAGCCTCCTGCTGGTCCAAATGTATCAATTAATAACGTATTTTTCTCGTATTTTTTACAATGCGATGAGCATTTGAAATTTCTGTAGAAAGATTTCCTATCGAGGTACAGTGATCTGTCTATTCGTTCAAAGACACGGGGCTCGCAGCTTCCTCCAGAATTCTTAGTTCAGTTCAGTTAGCAGAATTCAGTCTAGTGTTTTCTCTCTTTTTCACGAGCCTCCTGCTGGTCCACCTGTATCAATTAATAACGTATTTTTCTCGTATTTTTTACAATGCGATGAGCATTTCACATTTCTGTAGAAAGATTTCCTATCGAGGTACAGTGATCTGTCTATTCGTTCAAAGATACGGGGCTCGCAGCTTCCCCCAGAATTCTTAGTTCAGTTCATTTAGTAGAATTCAGTCTAGTGTTTTCTCTCTTTTTCACGAGCCTCCTGCTGGTCCAAATGTATCAATTAATAACGTATTTTTCTCGTATTTTTTACAATGCGATGAGCATTTGAAATTTCTGTAGAAAGATTTCCTATCGAGGTACAGTGATCTGTCTATTCGTTCAAAGACACGGGGCTCGCAGCTTCCTCCAGAATTCTTAGTTCAGTTCAGTTAGCAGAATTCAGTCTAGTGTTTTCTCTCTTTTTCACGAGCCTCCTGCTGGTCCACCTGTATCAATTAATAACGTATTTTTCTCGTATTTTTTACAATGCGATGAGCATTTCACATTTCTGTAGAAAGATTTCCTATCGAGGTACAGTGATCTGTCTATTCGTTCAAAGATACGGGGCTCGCAGCTTCCTCCAGAATTCTTAGTTCAGTTCAGTTAGCAGAATTCAGTCTAGTGTTTTCTCTCTTTTTCACGAGCCTCCTGCTGGTCCACCTGTATCAATTAATAACGTATTTTTCTCGTATTTTTTACAATGCGATGAGCATTTGAAATTTCTGTAGAAAGATTTCCTATCGAGGTACAGTGATCTGTCTATTCGTTCAAAGACACGGGGCTCGCAGCTTCCTCCAGAATTCTTAGTTCAGTTCAGTTAGCAGAATTCAGTCTAGTGTTTTCTCTCTTTTTCACGAGCCTCCTGCTGGTCCACCTGTATCAATTAATAACGTATTTTTCTCGTATTTTTTACAATGCGATGAGCATTTCACATTTCTGTAGAAAGATTTCCTATCGAGGTACAGTGATCTGTCTATTCGTTCAAAGACACGGGGCTCGCAGCTTCCTCCAGAATTCTTAGTTCAGTTCAGTTAGTAGAATTCAGTCTAGTGTTTTCTCTCTTTTTCACGAGCCTCCTGCTGGTCCACCTGTATCAATTAATAACGTATTTTTCTCGTATTTTTTACAATGCGATGAGCATTTCAAATTTCTGTAGAAAGACTTCCTATCGAGGTACAGTGATCTGTCTATTCGTTCAAAGATACGGGGCTCGCAGCTTCCTCCAGAATTCTTAGTTCAGTTCAGTCAGTAGAATTCAGTCTAGTGTTTTCTCTCTTTTTCACGAGCCTCCTGCTGGTCCAACTGTATCAATGAATAACTCAACGGGGATCCGTCTGATCGAAAAGTGCTCAAGGACTTTTCCGGTTTTGGGACACCCTGTATATATAAATCATCAGTGAAGAGCTTCAGAGCTCTCGTATCTTTTACAATGCGATGAGCATTTCACGCTGCAAGGACTCTTGCGGAAACGGAGGCCGTACGAACGATACAAAGTTGACACTAAGGCTGTTTCCACTTGTTCAGTCCGCTCGAATCCTCACACGTTTCTCCACAATGCGCTCTTCTCGTACCCGCACATGTCAATTATAAATATTTATCGTGCATAACAAACTTTCTCACTCGCATTTCAACGAGAGGCAAAAAATAATAGACAATTACTCGCATCGAAGGCTCGACCTTCGGATATGAAAAATAAAATACACATTTTTGTAGGAACTTTGTCAATCATCGGCAACGTTTTTAGGACGCGCGTATTGGGTTGGCTGAGAAAAATATCGATGAATATTTTGTTCTTTCGCTCTTCAACTTTCGTTTTTTCGAAATTTCTATTGAAAATATTGTGTTTTCAGACTCGTATTAAAAGCTCGCAAAAATTAACGTTCATTTCCTCTGATAATGTTGGAGAGTGCAGGATCGGGAGAGAAGAAAAGGCAATGTGGATCATCACGAGAGAGTGCACTGTCGCATAGGGGATGTTCAACTTGCACATTGGGGTGTCTCATTTGTGGACACCGTTTTTTTTCCTCTGTCCAAGTTGAAAGACCGATGACGCGTATTGAGAGAGAAATTCTCTCGTGAGTAAAAAAATTCCCGCTGAATTTCGAACTTTTTTTTGCAAAACCAATTTTTCAGCATCAATTTAATCTTCACGAAAAATCAACTTTCACAGTGTCTTAATCTCATCGGAGTGCTGTAGAGAATTTCGGGCTTTACGAAGCCGCAAAGTTTTTTTTTTTTCGTTTTCTATTTTTTGGACGTAAAAAAAATGCCTTCGGGTGCGAAAATACAGTTTGTTTCCCCCGTCTCGCTTGAATGGAAAATTGAATATTTCGCAGAGGTGAAAATGATTTTTTTACTCGCTTGAAAAATCCTCCACAAACGTGTACGTCGGTTTTTCAACTCGAACGGAAGAAAAAGGAATGTTGCTGAAAAATGAAACACCCTAATATACACGCTGTGTACCATACCGCGATTGAGCCATCCAGATTCGTATACTCGAGGTTTCCGCCAATGGCAGCGGCCCTTTCGACGCGATGTATCGACAAAACTGACGTGGCATATATTTGGCAATATTTTAGCTACTGGGGACAGGAAAAAAAATGGGAAAAGCCCTCCGACGGTAGAACGACGATGCCGGAAGTGGCAAGTGCGAGATGAGAGAGAGAGAGAGTTTTTTTCCTCCTCCAAAAAGAGGAGAAACGAACGATGAAGACTCTTTTCGTTCATTAAATTCCTGGTCCATCGATTTTCCTCCTGGCTTTTGGCCAAAGCTTCTCTCTCTCTCTCTGTCTCTTTCTCTCTCGCTCTCTCGCGCCTCTTTTTTCTATTTCACCAATTCATTCGCGAAGAATGGGCTACTTGAATATTCTTCCGAGCAAAGACCAAATGTCATTCGGCGATTGGGTGATTGAGAGATGATGGAGTCTCTGTTGCAGATGGTCAAAGAAAGCGAAAATTTGACGATGCTGGAAAATGAGAAATAAATATTTCTCCACTTTTATTTTTCACGAGTGTAAGAATTTTTGACGCCGCGGTCACGGAATGTATCCGTCGCGGTTTTATTCAGTTTTTTGCGATAGTCGCTCTTGTTTTTCGAAATTTCACACAGAAATTCGTCTCACCAAATGATTCAATTTCATTTTCGCTTCGATTGTTATTTCGTTGCTTTGTGATTAATTATTTCATCAACTTGGTGACTTCACCGAACCATTTTTCATCGACAATTCGGAGCGATACTTTTCATCGATAAATGTTCCTCGTGTTTTTCAAAGGAAGCGAAAATTTGACGATGCTGGAAAATGAGAAATAAATATTTCTCCACTTTTATTTTTCACGAGTGTAGGAATTTTTGACGCCGCGGTCACGGAATGTATCCGTCGCGGTTTTATTCAGTTTTTTGCGATAGTCGCTCTTGTTTTTCGAAATTTCACACAGAAATTCGTCTCACCAAATGATTCAATTTCATTTTCGCTTCGATTGTTATTTCGTTACATTGTGATTAATTATTTCATCAACTTGGTGACTTCACCGAACCATTTTTCATCGACAATTCGGAGCGATACTTTTCATCGATAAATGTTCCTCGTGTTTTTCAAAGGAAGCGAAAATTTGACGATGCTGGAAAATGAGAAATAAATATTTCTCCACTGTTATTTTTCACGAGTGTAGGAATTTTTGACGCCGCGGTCACGGAATGTATCCGTCGCGGTTTTATTCAGTTTTTTGCGATAGTCGCTCTTGTTTTTCGAAATTTCACACAGAAATTCGTCTCACCAAATGATTCAATTTCATTTTCGCTTCGATTATTATTTCGTTGCTTTGTGATTAATTATTTCATCAACTTGATGACTTCACCGAACCATTTTTCATCGACAATTCGGAGCGATACTTTTCATCGATAAATGTTCCTCGTGTTTTTCAAAGGAAGCGAAAATTTGACGATGCTGGAAAATGAGAAATAAATATTTCTCCACTTTTATTTTTCACGAGTGTAGGAATTTTTGACGCCGCGGTCACGGAATGTATCCGTCGCGGTTTTATTCAGTTTTTTGCGATAGTCGCTCTTGTTTTTCGAAATTTCACACAGAAATTCGTCTCACCAAATGATTCAATTTCATTTTCGCTTCGATTATTATTTCGTTACTTTGTGATTAATTATTTCATCAACTTGGTGTCTTCACCGAACCATTTTTCATCGACAATTCGGAGCGATACTTTTCATCGATCAATGTTCCTCGTGTTTTTCAAAGGAAGCAAAAATTTGACGATGCTGGAAAATGAGAAATAAATATTTCTGCACTTTTATTTTTCACGAGTGTAGGAATTTTTGACGCCGCGGTCACGGAATGTATTCGTCGCGGTTTTATTCAGTTTTTTGCGATAGTCTCTCTTGTTTTTCGAAATTTCACACAGAAATTCGTCTCACCAAATGATTCAATTTCATTTTCGCTTCGATTGTTATTTCGTTACTTTGTGATTAATTATTTCATCAACTTGGTGACTTCACCGAACCATTTTTCATCGACAATTCGGAGCGATACTTTTCATCGATAAATGTTCCTCGTGTTTTTCAAAGGAAGCAAAAATTTGACGATGCTGAAAAATGAGAAATAAATATTTCTCCACTTTTATTTTTCACGAGTGTAAGAATTTTTGACGCCGCGGTCACGGAATGTATTCGTCGCGGTTTTATTCAGTTTTTTGCGATAGTCTCTCTTGTTTTTCGAAATTTCACACAGAAATTCATCTCACCAAATGATTCAATTTCATTTTCGCTTCGATTGTTATTTCGTTACTTTGTGATTAATTGTTTCATCAACTTGATGACTTCACCTAACCATTTTTCATCGACAATTCGGAGCGATACTTTTCATCGATCGATGTTCCTCGTGTTCTTCAAAGCGGATAGAATTTTCCTTTGAAACAGCGCTCAATTACCGATGAAATAAAGAAAAAAGATATAGTCGAAGCTCCCCGGAAAAATCAGCTGTTAAAACAGTGTTTCGCAGATAGCAACGAAAAGAACTTTGCAGCTGAAGAAAAAAAGGCTTTACACGCGAGCGATGCGCGGGGAATATATTTATATATCGATAAAAAAAAATCCGTGCGTTACAGGCATACATATGGGGCATTCGAGGTGAAATCGGACAATTATTTTTTCCGGTTATCAAAGAGAATCTCATTTCGAAAAGCGCCCATGAAAAATGGAACATTTTGAAGAAAAAAAAAACAAAAAAAATTCCAATCCGACACATCGGAAACTTTTTCGACTCGACGAGAGGGTTTTGAAAAAATTCTCGAAACATTTCTTCAAACGGGTGGAACGCACAGAGAAAAACGTCGGGCAAATAGAAAAATCAAAATGCCAAAAGTTTTCACCCGACCTGGAATGCCCCATATATGGCCTTTTTACGTACCGATTTGTCTTTTTATTCGCTTTTCCCTTTTTTTTCCATCGATTCCCTTCGCTAGGAAAGTTCGTATCGGGCGAGTTGGAAAACCATTTTTTTTTTTCGGATGAATTTTTTGTTTTTTTTTCTTCTTCCCTCGACGTCAGTTTCATTTCCAATGGCAATATACTTTTCCAATTTCGTTTAAACATTTCGTCGGGGTACATGAAAGCGCTAGCCCGGTTTTATCCTTCATATATCGAGCTCAATATCGTTCTCACCTCATCCCTCGTTATTCTCGATCGTACGGGCTCCGCCTCGTCGTTTTTCACTCATCCCCGAGCACTTGCATCTCGCCCACTCTCCTTTGCTCCTTTTCAACGATTAAAAACATTTTTCTCGAATTTAAACGTCATCGTTGAATCCGTTGAATTTTTCACCGAAAATCGTGAATTTCTGTCCGAAATGAGGGATTTTTTATTTTTCTACCGGAGAAGCTTGAAACTTTTGGCATGTCCATCCAATAATGTTGCATGTTAATGTCGGAAACCGTTTTCAAAAATGTTTTGTTGAGAAAAAAAAAAGTTTTTTTTTCGACACTCGAAAGGTAACCCGTAACGAGACAATTTTTCGTCGACGAGATTATGGAGAAACCCTGATTTTCGGGCGTCCAGAGGGGGCGTCCCCCCTTAATTAAATCGCTGACGAACCGCTGCTCCAATTTCAGCTCGATCGACTCGAAATCGTCTTTGCGCAAGACGCGCGGGTTGCGCAAACGCTCCGCCGATTCGCGTTAAGGTAGTTCTATCGTTAGATTCAAATCGAGAAATTGTTTTGCAGTTTTTCTCACATACAAAATGGTTCGCGGGCTTCAGTTAAATAAGAAAAGTTGTTGCAAATCGACTAAAGAACAGCATACTCCAAATTCACGGTCATCCCAGGTGATGTGTGCTTGCTCTATAATTACAAAAATTGCGAAAAAAATTTTCTTAAGATTTTTTTGGAAAACTCAAGAAATCTTCTTTGATGTTGCATAAAAATGTATGCAAAGTTTTAGAAGGCTTCACCACGTAGAAGCCAAGATATTCATTGATGAAAATGCAACTTTTAACACGCGCTCTTACGAGAGACTACCGAAAATTGTGATTTTTACCAATAAATATCTCAACTTCCACGTGGTAAAACCTTCCAAAATTTATTACACACGTATATATGACATCAAAGAATACGTATTCAAATTTTCAACAAAATCTTAAGAAAACGATAAAACGATAGAACTACCTTAAGGTGGTAGCATCGCGAACCGATTTGAGGCGAAGAATTGCACGATTTTCGACGTTTTTCGAGTTTTCTTCTTTTTATACTCGTTTTAATTTTTTTTGACACACTCCACACGCGGAGAGTCCCAGAATTCAATTTCGATAATTCAGAGCCAGATCGGTGATGAAATTCAGAGGCGAAAAGTCTCTTTTTATCGAAATAATAATACAAATATTCATCGATAATTGAATAATTGATATTTGCGAAAACGATAATGTACTCGGCCTTTTTTTGCCTTTGCTCGAGGTGAAGAGAATTTTTAATTATTCGTGGGACGAAAATATTTACGCTCCAACGCTCCTTTGACGTTGTATTTAATTAAAGAGAAAAGAAAAAAGAAACCTCCGGCCTCGCTTTGCATGTGCACCTTACGATTTTTATTTTTAATTTTAAGAAGAAAAAAAATCAAAGAACGTGAAATACTCGAAAAGTGTGTCAGAAGCTTCAGGCACCTTCGAAGCAGAGCGGCGATCATCAGAATGTATATAAGCTCTCTCTCTCTTTCTCTCTCTCTCATAAAATAAAACACGAAAAAATGAAGATATTCCCCTCAACTTGTGCGGCTGTGTTTATAATGCCAAGCTTCGCGTTCAAACACACTTTCACTTTTTGTACAACGACACCTTCACTCCCAATAAATTTCATCCCACCTGTGCGCGCTCGTGAGAGTCGATTTAAAGAAAAGAAAAAAAAGAAGAAACCGAAAACAAACGTTTTTCACGACCATGTATCTTCCTGTTTGTTTTCTTCGTCTTTTTCTTCCTTCATTTCGCGATAACCGTGACGACCGAGCGATTGAAGCACGTTTTCTTCGATTACAACGAGAGTTTTTACTCCGATTTTATCATAAGAGAAAAAAACAAGAAAAAATCGCGGATAAGACAAAAAATACGTTCCAGTGAAACGTTACTTCGAACATAAAAATATTGCCGATGTATTTTTTATTTTATTAACGATTTTTCGTTACTACATTTTTTATTAACGAAAGTAAATATGAAATCGCATTTGTAATTTTCGCTGTCTTTTTTTTCCAAATTTCCAACATCTTTCAATTTTTCTCTCGGTTTTTTCGCTTTTTTATCGAATTTTTTCGTTAAAATTGTGAGTTTCATCACGCCCGAATCTTTATCGCCAATAATAAAATGCTTTTCTTTTTTTTTTTGAGCAATAAATCCTCCCAATGTCCAGTGTACACTTTATTAACGAGATCAAACATGAAATCACCCTTTTTACATGTCGTTATTTTTTTTTTTCACATTCCGAAGGTTTTTTCTTTTACCAAAGTCCCTCGAAAATCGTGTGACGATTGAGCGATTGGAGCACATTTTCCTCCATCATTGTAACAATCTCGTACTCGGGTATGACAATTTTCGCGGGGGAGCCGGGCGCCTGAATTCGCCTGAGTATAAAAATCGACAAAATTGCGCGACAGGCATCGAATCCAGGTAGAATTTTCGTTGCGTAACATCCTCTCTGCGCGAACGATTCGCGATTCCGAGTCGCGTCTTTGGCAAACAAAATGTAGGCGATATTCCCGAACCGTCGAATTTTTTAATCGCTCCAAAAATACGAAAATTAATGACACAACGATGGACTTCTGTTTTTTTCACGCTTTTTCCTAAAATGAGAACTCTTACAATCGCGCACAATTATCATTACCATCGCTCGTGCTTTTGACGAGTTGGAAAAAAAAAAAAAAAATCCACACAAGCGATGAAACAGAGTGGCTAAAATGTTGATGCTGGCGCGGAGTTGGCGAACGATGCGGAACGCGACGGCGTAAAAAGAGAAAAAAAATCATCGACGGAGTTTTCGAGAGAGTTTGAACGTCATTTCGAGGAGCGGTGGATTTTTCGAGTCAAGTTAAATACGGGAGAATATATCGTCCCGAGGGAATATTTTGTTGGTCTTTCTCTTCCTCCGTTTCAGAGTCCCCTTGTGATAACGATTTTTTATTCTCCCTCTTCTTTTTTTTATTATTATTAAAGTCGGGACGCGTCTTGTTTCGCGGAGCGTTGGAAAATAATGCATGCACCAAAGGAAGATGGAAGGAAGCCGGCGGTCGTTTTCCCACGACGAAACTGAGCTTTATTTTTCCTGCGAAAATTCGAAGCGAACGAAAACGGGAAAAACGTGAAAATCTTGGATTTCATGAAAATTGAGTGTATCATCACGTTAGTTTCGATTGTCAACGATTTTGAGAAATAAATACATTTTTTGAGTAGTTTTATCACGATTAAAAGAAATTTCGGAGGGAAAAAGAATGTTGATTTTCATTTTTCGGTTAATTTCAACGGCAATCATTTTTTTTATACTCACTTTTATTGCAAAATTACGCGTGTCTCGTTTGTGTCGATTTTTCGACGATTTCAAAGAAGAAATACACTCTATTTTTGTCCGAATTTCGAAGACGAAACTCTCAAAAATCTTGGATTTCATCAAAATTGAGTGTATCATCACGTTAGTTGCGATTGTCAACGATTTTGAGAAATAAATACATTTTTTGAGTAGTTTTATCACGATTAAAAGAAATTTCGGAGGGAAAAAGAATGTTGATTTTCATTTTTCGGTTAATTTCAACGGCAATCATTTTTTTTATACTCACTTTTATTGCAAAATTACGCGTGTCTCGTTTGTGTCGATTTTTCGACGATTTCAAAGAAGAAATACACTCTATTTTTGTCCGAATTTCGAAGACGAAACTCTCAAAAATCTTGGATTTCATCAAAATTGAGTGTATCATCACGTTAGTTTCGATTGTCACCGATTTTGAGAAATAAATACATTTTTTGAGTAGTTTTATCACGATTAAAAGAAATTTCGGAGGAAAAAAGAATGTTGATTTTCATTTTTCGGTTACTTTTAACGGAAATCATTTTTTTTATACTCACATTTATTTCAAAATTATTAAACCAGCCTTTGCATTCACACCGTTGTATAGCACGCGAATTCCATTTATTTTTATACTCATTTCCGGTTACGCAGAGTTGGAAAAATTCATGTTGGAAAAACAAGAATATTCCCGGCGAGAGCAGAACGTCCGAATTTCGAAAACGAAACTCTCGAAAATGTTTCTCTCGATAGTTTTATTACACGTATTTTTCCACAACGAAAAAAATGTGAAATTCCGAGCTGGAAATTTCGGTCACCGTTATTGAATCAGTCGGGCGAAACTCCTTAAACGACGGACGAAAGAACTTGCAAGAATGTTTAATTCAGACAGATTTTGTTCGTTGAAAAAAAAAAGTCTCGCGCGAGGAAAATTGTTCGGGAAATATGGGAACGACCGCGGCGAAATAATTGTACGATGGATGTCAGCGCAGCGACTTCCTCGTAACGCTTCGCAAAAGAACGTACGCACGCGTTTTCTCTCGGCGGTTTTATTCCCTCAGACCGCGGGTTACTCCATTACCGGCGGCATATTAAAGAAAAAAAATTCTTTATCGTAATATAATTCTTTTTTCAAAGTGCACTAGTCTCGTGTGCTACAAATACAAAGTCTCTCTACGCCACGACATGTATATACGTATATACGGGCGATTCGAGGCCAAATTTTTCGTCAAGATATCGATTCTTTCTTGCGATTTTTGTCACTGTTTGTTTTTCAAAATCCCGACTTATTTCTTGAAAAAAACTTGGTAACATTTAATATCGCTCGTCAATGTCACTCCTGGTAAAGCGGTATACCTTGAGACACAAGTTTTCGGAAAGAATCATAACGAATGTCAAGGGGAACGAGAATGCCGAGCGAATGAAAAAAAAACAACGTTTGGAAAAACGCCCCATTCGCGTGGAATTGCCTGTGTATATAAACTCATAAAACACGCATATGTACGTGGATTCGTATGCGTTCGTATGCATTATTTTCAAAATCCCGACTTATTTCTTGAAAAAAACTTGGTAACATTTAATATCGCTCGTCAATGTCACTCCTGGTAAAGCGGTATACATTGAGACACAAATTTTCAGAAAGAATCAAAACGAATGTCAAGGGGAACGAGAATGCCGAGCGAATGAAAAAAAAACAACGTTTGGAAAAACGCCCCATTCGCGTGGAATTGCCTGTGTATATAAACCCATAATATACGTATATGTACGCGGATTCGTATACATTTAATATCGCTCGTCAATGTCACTCCTGGTAAAGCGGTATACCTTCAGACACAAATTTTCAGAAAGAACCAAAACGAATGTCAAGGGGAACGAGAATGCCGAGCGAATGAAAAAAAAACATCGTTTGGAAAAACGCCCCATTCGCCTGGAATTGCCTGTGTATATAAACTCATAAAATACGTATATGTACGTAGATTCGTATGCACTCGAGGAGGTCGAATACTTTGTTGAACGAGAATGCCGAGCGAATGAAAAAAAACAACGCTTGGAAAAACGCCCTATTCCGCGTGGAATTGCCTGTATACATAAACCCATAGTATACGTATATGTAGGTGGATTCGTATGTACTCGTCGAGGAGCTCGAATACTTTGTATGCCGAGCGTATATGAGAAAAAAGGCTCCACGCGTTCTGGGAGCTTTTTAAGGCGAGCGTTCGCGGTTTTTCAACGAGCCCCACTTTGACGAGCCTCGTCCGCAACAGTAGAGGAAGTAATTATGAAAACTCGGAACCAATGAAACGACCGTTCCGAAAAGTCTCTTCAACCTCCTCTGTTATATTTGTCTCGGGCTATATGAAACACAAAGTCGAGGAGGTACTTTGTTAACGTGCACTTTATCGCAGTGACGACTTCAATAAATATTTATTTATGCATACAACGCTCGCACCTGGTAACGGAAATATGTGTATTTCTCTTATTTATGATTCCACCGCGCGAATGTGTAATTTCGCGTACGAAAAATACGAGGATAATTTGACATTCAATCGCGTTATTACACGCCCCTTTTTCCCACCTCGCATGCCACTGTGCAAATGCGACAACCGGAATATATAAATTGCATTTTTTTTACGAATTTATGACGTAAGACAGGACATTTCGTACTGCGTCCTTATCGCGTCAAATAAACATCGTTTTTTTCCCCCAAAGTTCCGTATTTCAAATACGAATAACACATGTATTTTCGTACGAAATTACAGTTTCAACGTGACATGGTTTTTCCCAATTTACTGTGACCAAAAAGCCTATATAGAGGGAGAATTAGCGTTGATTTCGTTGCGGAGATCGTATCACGTGCGCCGACGTTTCAGCGTGCATTTTTCCGCTCGCGCGAATATACGCCGTGACGCGCATGCTCACGCGCGAGTCCGTGGCGGCTCGCGCATGCGCAGCTCCCGCCGCGCGCGCTCTCGCGCATGCGCCGTCTGCCACTCGCGCGCGCGCCTGCCTGCGCTGTCACGCTCGCGCGTCCGCCGCGCGACTCTGCTCGCGTTTTTGCTTATCGCTGCGGGCGTGCTCGCGTATGCATACGAATCGAGCTTCTGCAATCAGCCATTGCAAACAATACACGGTACATAAAAGAATGCCCGTAATTACTCGAGTTGGGCGTAATTACAAGACTCGCGGTAAATTTCTCAAGTTCTCGAGCATAAACATAGCCGGATTGTACACGGCTTTTTCAAAGCATGCATGCTCACAATATCAATTCACAGATACGCGCACGTACACGCTCGTAATCCGAAAATTCCACCTCTAATCTCTCATTCCACCCTTTGTCGATTTCCTTCTCGAGCGGTTGGGAAATACATTTCGGCATAAATACGTACGTACCTACACGGCGTCTCCACGCCCAAATGGTAATCAGTCGGCGTTTCTCCGCTGGCCCAGAGCGAGATAATATACAGCACCGAGGGCGGATAAAGCCAAAAACTATTTCACCCATTCATTCTATTCAAGCTTTATTTCTCGCATTCTTCATCCTCCTTTACTTTTTTTTCCTCGCTCTACGCTCCATCCTGTCCCTCGTGCTTTTTCTCTCCCTCGCTTCGAGCCTGCAAACAAATCTGCAAAATGAGCTCCGCATGTTTTTCAACGTGCTGTTCTCAGCGGGCTCATTAAATCCTGACGGCAAGGACAATATATTTCGCCTCTTTTTTTTTTTTGCGAGCTCCCACGTTTTTAAGGAACATTGTGTTGTTTTTTTTTCCGAGCTATGCACGTTCTTTCCTCGTCATAATTTTTGGTGTCTCGCGAGAGAATTAAAAAAATACAACGCGTTCGACATTCGAGTCCGTCGGCGAAACAAGCTCGATTTTTTTTGCTCCCGAGGTAAATCCATTTACCGCGTCACGCACATGTGAAATCGATGAATAAATTCGTCGACGTAGCGTGGAGGAAAAGAGAGACGGAAAATTCATCGATTGAATAAAACAACGGTGTTAATTGGCCTCTCGGAGTTTCGACTTTTGGGATTCGGAAAATGCACGAACACGACGCTTTACAGTTCCTTTAGAAAAAAAGAAAATATACATACGACGCTAAATAGAGATGCACGTGTGCTTTCAATTTGCACGAACCATTCAAGTTTTCGATAATTAATATCTATTCGTGTAATCATACGGAGGTCATACGGTATTTTCGATGCAATCTTTTGAAAATTGTGCGAAAAGTGAGGTAACGAGGTGACTTTTTCAGAGATTTAATATCGCTCATAAAGTCGAGTCAAGTAAAATCGGAAAAAGATTTTAACGAGTTTATCTGCGGTCTTGCGCTCGACGATAATCATAATGGCAGTTCTAGGGACTGTAGTGAATATAACTATTATTATTATCAAATTACACAAATTTATTTTTATTATCAAATTTTATTATTATCAGATTACATAATTACACAAAGATTGCATCGAAAATACCGTATGACCAAAAATATGGATCATATTTTTGGTTATACGGTATTCCGATTTTCGATGGATACCAAAAATATGATCCATATTTTTGGTCATACGGTATTTTCGATATAATCTTTTGATAATTGTGCGAAAAGTGAGGTAACGAGGTGACTTTTTCAGAGATTTAATATCGCTCATAAAGTCGAGTCAAGTAAAATCGGAAAAAGATTTTAACGAGTTTATCTGCGGTCTTGCGCTCGACGCTAATAATAATGGCGGTTCTAGCGACGGTAGTGAATATATCTATTATTATTATCAAATTACACCAAAAATTCGGATCGCGCGATGCAAATAACCCGTCAATTGTTATTATAATCAATATTAAATCATTCGTTGCACGAAAATTCGCGGTGCGAGAATAAATTCAATCGATATTAATAACAAGAATAATAATGGTAACGATATTACAGTGGTGTGGAAATAATGGAAATTGTCGGTACTCTTATTACATTATGCGTTGGAAAAATACGTTGAATCCTTCTGATGAAAAATTGCCGCGGTCCGGAAGTTGATCCTTGATCGAAAAATATCGCTCCTCGCCGTTCTATTCGTCCCCTGATTGGTCGGTAAAAAAAGAATGAATTTCGCGGCGGAATTCCCTTTGAGTTTTGTAATACGCGGAAAATTTGCAATGAAACAAGCTGTGGAACTGTCGGAAATTCGGAAAAAAAGTAACAATAATAATAATTATTATTAACATCCGTAAGTCGTGAAAAAAACCATGACTTCATTTTTCAATCGATCGGTACTCGATGATATTCATTATTTTAATTAACGTGGAATTTTGAAAAAATTCTCGCGAAAACTTTTTAGGGAACAGTCGGAAAATGATTTAAATTCCTTTTGCGCGTCGATATCGCACGTTCTCAGTGGAAACGGGGATGAATTAGCGAATGAAAAAACGGGACGGTTTATCGAAACGGCACGCACGTAAAAAATTCAGAACTTTTGTCTCGGCCATGCGCAACTGAAGATCAATAGTCTACCGTTGTGGGAGAAAAAAAAGAGTGCTCAAATTTCCACGGTTTTCGAGGCAAATTTTCCGGGAAGAAAAAAAAAAAAATTCACATCCTCGATACTTTGGGCAGATGCGACGTCATCGTCGAGTCGCGATCGATGTTGGATTGCACGGAATTTCACGTCTATGAAGACGTCAAATGTATATTTGCCGAATGAATTTTCAAACGACGAGAACCTCGATCGAAAAAAGTGCCTCCGTCCTGAATCGTTTTTTCTTACACTTATTCGTTCTCTCTTTTTTGAAAAATCCGCGTGACCCACATCGGACTTTCGATATAATTATTGCCGTCGATTTATTCGTCTTGCGATTGTGTCAAGCTGTGTTCTCGTCATTACCGACACTTTTTGTCGCACTTTTCTGTTATTTATTTTCCGTAGGAAAAGCGTTTATCGTCATCCGAACTTTTGGAAAATGTTTATTTGTTGAAAAAATGAAAAAAATCGGCATCGATTTTAAAACTCCGGAACTTGGGGTTTTCGACCGTAGCATACCTCGAAAACGTCAAAACGTACTTTTTGGGGCCTTAAAACCGTTCCATCTCGGGAACGAAGGGAAACGCCATTTTTATTTTGAAATATGTTAATTGTGACGTCTTTTTGAGCCCGAAAAAAAAATCCAGCATCCATGTCAACGTTCCGAAACTTGGTGGTTCCGACTAATTGTATGGATTATGGTGTTGATTCTGCGCCGATAATACGCGAAATATCCATGGGCAAAAAAGGAATAGCGCTCGAAGCGCGCTTCCGAGCGAGTTTGAATGAAAAAACAGTTTTTTCCTACTCCGATATTTCGGCTCGCTTTGAACAGGGCAGAATTTCATCAGGGCACAAGTGGTAAATTGAATTTACTTTGCGGGAATTCGAAAGCCGATAAAAAAAATTCGATGCCGAAAAAAAGCTCAGCTCTCTGTACATGTTCACATGAAACATTTACTCAGTCGTATATTTGACGTTATTTTGACGTGAAAATAAATGAATTACGCGTATAATCGCGTTTTTTTTTTAATTATCGCTGAT
Organism: Heteropelma amictum; assembly: GCA_959613375.1. NCBI lineage: Eukaryota > Metazoa > Arthropoda > Insecta > Hymenoptera > Ichneumonidae > Heteropelma > Heteropelma amictum. The sequence goes on from OY390721.1 coordinate 32,853,558, forward strand.
GAACACGTTCGAGTTGCAAAATGGTGGATGAATTCGTGTTTTGGATCGTTTTTCATTACCGAGTCGCCGGAAATTCACATCTCTGTGAGATATTTCCGAGCGATGCAATGTCTATGCATGTGGCAACGTGCACAACTCGTTACTCGTTCGACCTGACGTGGAAGACGTCGTTAGGTCAATTATAACTTTGGATCACCGCGTGTGGTGATAGATCCCAGAAATACCCATGGCACACCCAGTTAAACAGACTCCACTATCCAATTGACTGTATAATGCATGTGTGTGTGTGTGTTTGTGTGTACCTTTGATGGAGCCAAGCTTCGATAACGCTTCTAATTGAGGGCAATCGATCAGAATTTACTCCATCGCGGCAAAGAACGGAAGGAGAGGGAGAGGAAGGAAGAGGCAGCGATGGAACAGGATAAAAGTAGAAAAATGACACGACGATTTTAGCCAAATCCCGTCCTCGAGCATGAATTTTTTATCGAGGGAGAGAGATACAAAGAGTTATGGTCTCGACTCTCCTCGGTACGGCAAGGTTTTTTTATAAAAGCGAAATATTTGGCCCAGTTTCGCACCGATCGATTTTGCCGTTTTGCCGATATTACTTTTCGAAATTCCGGGCTGGTCGCAGCCTCAGAGACACTCCGAGATCACTCGGGACACTTCAGAGTGGACAAGATTTTTGGGAAAAATGCGAAACTCGGCTCCCGCAAAGATTGAACAAAAAAATCGTCGAAAATCGAATTTCGCTGAATGAATTTTGATTTTTTTTACGTTTCCGCCTCCGTAGAGTCGTAAAACGCACGTGCACTTTGTCAAAAAAGAAATTCCCAGCGTTGGAACTTCAGGAAACGAGAAAAATCGAGAGAGTTTGACTCTCTTGGATTTGGCCTGGAATGCCCCATATATAAAAGGACGACCGTATGTATACGTGTTTATTGAAGTTACCGAGTTGCATGATCAGATATATATGTTCGTGCTCTCCAGCTACGCCCGGAGAACTCGTTCGACTCTATTGAACTTCGGGGCCATCCCCTTTGTGCGGTGCAACACCGCACACACCTTTCATTTGACATTATCTCCATTCAATACGTTCCGACGATAGCTGATCTAACCGAGTTTGCGGTTCTTGCGGAGATAAGCATACAACCGCCGTAGGCTCGATCTTTGATCGCAACGCGGTTTTCTTTCTCCTCCTTGGAGAAATCTTTACACGAGGTTGCTCAAAAGACGTGAAGATTCCGCGTTCCGAGGACGCATCCTCCAAACTGCAAATTAACGTAATTTAGTATCGAATTCGACGAAAGTGAGCTCCGTGGATCCGTTGATGTCGAGAGAAAGATTCAAGATTTCGATAGGTTTTCCTCGAGATTGCCAACCGTGGAGGGTGAGAGAGGCGGAAAAATAAGAGCCGCTTCCGCTCTCCTGTCTTTACGCGTTTGATTAAAATTTAAAAAACCGTTTAAAAAACTGCAGGGAGCACGAGATTGCGGTATGCATTTGGTCTACGTAATGTCATAGTTATCTCGAGTTTGCAACGGCCAAAGACGTCTCCTTTTCAAGGGACCTGAAATTGCTAAAGATATACATTTCAAGATTCGGGAGATGAAAGAAAATTCGTGATAACGAAACGCGTATATACAGAGTGCCCCGGAACTCGATGTTTATCATTCGGAGCTAAGTTCGGAAGCAAATTTCGAGTCGAAACGTCTTTTAGTGTTTTTCGATACGACCTAAACTTTGTGAGTTATTGACCGTCAAAGTTTGAGCCAATCGGGCGCGTGGACGCACGCTTCCTATTGGTCCAACTATATTGATTGATAACTCAGCGGGGGTTCGTCGGATCGAAAAGTGCTCAAGGACTTTTCCACTTGGAATTTCATCCCCTATGTAGCACTAAATTACCGGAGTCTAATTTTCCGACACCCCGTATATCGTCCCAGCCGCAATAAAACGGAATAACGATTTTCCGTACTCGGCAATACCGTAAAAATCTTTGAAAAATCAATCACGAGCGGGACAGTGAATTTGTTTGAAAAGCTCTCGGCTTTTTCAATTTTCTTTCCAACCAGTCAGACCCGAATTCATCCGGCTGAAGTGCGGTCTGAACTTTCATCAAAAAAGTCAAACTTTCCGATAAAGTGAAATACTCTGCCCACTTTTGCCACAATACCGAGACGACACGAAGCATTTTGCACAAATCGAATTTGCCATTTCGAAAAAAATACATTTCAAAGTTTTCCGGTGACCGGAACGTGACTCACGCGACTCTGATGGTACATGGTCGCCATCCTGAATTTCTCCTAAAATAGTGAACATTTCCGAAAAAGCGAAACACTCTGCCCATGCTTGACAAAATACCGAAACAAAGACGCAAAATTTTCGTCAAAATCGATCGGACGATTTCGATTTCGAACGCAGCCTTGAAACGAGTTCCGCTGGATTACAAAGACGCCGAGTCCCACTCGTCTTGTAATTTTCCGTTCGAATTATGGTGTTTGAGGGTTAGCGTTTAGCGATTTCCGGTATAAAGTCAAAAGAAAGAGCATAGTCTAAAATCCACGAGGTTGCGGGAGGGGCGAGGGGGTAGCATTGATTTTGTCTAGACAGGGTGGAGACCCAAGCTCGACCCAACGTATCGTCCTTTTCCTCGTCCGCACTTACGGTTCACAGAGTCGGTATAGAGGGCGCTGCCTACCACGCGATAAAGCACATATTATCCCCCCCTACATGTACACCCACACACACACACACACGCACACAAAAACACACATTTTACATAGGTAGACACACGAGAGGGTGAAAGCGCGCGCACAAGCCGACGCACGAAGAAACCCCTTTAGGTATACGTATAGAAAATGATATCACGGCCGCCGCCTCTGCCGCTTCAACCCTTGGACGCCAGCGTGCACCTGGAAACAGTTCGGCCGGACTGCTCTTCACGCCTTGGGACAAAAGATACTAAAAAACACATATATGTATGTATATAAAAACACAATGCCGGGTTTATCACAGTAAATTCCATTGAAATTCGAGGGAAAGCCGAGCGCGCGAATCTCCGCGTTTTCCAGGGACGTTGGGGGTGTTTTTAAGTTCGCGAGTGATACGCGGTGTTGCAATGAGAAGAATTGAGAAAAAAATCCGCGGGATTTACCGTGCGATTTAGGATTTATCGCGAGTGCGACAGTCGCGTCATTGTGCATTTTCTTTTTTCACCTTTTTGTTTTTTTTTCCTCAAAATGGTGGCGATTTTTGAAAATGTGAAACACTCGGCCCATTTTCGCCGGGACGACGAGACTATACGTCGAGTTTCGTCGCGATCGATTCAGCCGTTTCGGAAAAATTACGTTTCGAAATTTTCGAGACGTTTAATCGCGGACGAAAGTGGAACGACGATGAATTCGTCGATTCTCCACTGTCGCGAGGTATTACGGTGTTATGACGGTGCGCTTTGCATCTCCGGGGGTTTGGCGTGCCTCGTCGTGTGCCGGCACAGCCTTGAATAGTTTATTTCATTTGCTTCCGGGGGTTCAGTGTCACACAAGGGCGAGGTTAGTCAGTGGAGGGAAAACCCTTCCATTCACTCATCCCCGAGTGTTTTTTTTTCGCACACTTCAACGTCCGTTCGCGTAACATTATGCGCGTGTATTTTTATTCGTCGGTTGATTATTTTAGATAATAACGGAATAACGTGAAATTAAAAAAAAAACAATAGGGAAATCTGAATTTTGCCATGGCAATTTTTTGTTTTTTTTTTTTGCGAGACATTTTCGCGTTTGGTTTTTTTGATTTATTTTCTTTTTAATCACCCTATACATCTTCGTACGTTATCTGTGCAACCCCTCAAACGTTGAAGCGGGTGATTTAGCGGAAATCGCAAATTTCCCACGGGAATATCAGCTGGAAAAAACTGTCTTCAACGGAGCACGAGATTTTAAAGCGTTTGTTCCCAGGAGGGGCAAAAAATACAAGCACGACACAAGAGTGTGATTGAAATACCGACGGTCAAAGAGCTTTTCTTTCTTTTTTTTTTCTCGCAATATCGCATATTTGATATTGCAGTAATGTTCATCGAGACGACAAGAAAACCTTTTTATTCACGGTTTTATACTCGCACTGTTATCGAATCGAAATATCGAATAATATTTCAAAATGAAAAGGCTCAATTTGTGGATCGGCAAACTTTGACGCACAATGAAAAATTCGAACTTTTCAGAGCAAACTTCCAAGTTCGTACGAATAAAGTTGCGGTAATTTTCATTTGCACAAAAATCATCGCAAAGTCACGATTTGGATTCGTAGAATTTTGAAAAATTTCGCTTTTCATCATCGTCCATTTCGAATGAAATCATAAAAACGATTAAAAACTGTCCGAATCGCGCCTGATTTACTTCTGTTATTTTTTTTTTATTGCATCAATTTCGTTTGTAAAAAAATCGTCGTAGGGGTGGCAAATTATGCGACTTCCGGTTATCGGATTCCGGAGCAGTGCGGATCGAGTTGAAGTTGTGGAATTTTTGGCGAATTGCACACTTCTTCGTGCACTCTTTTGCGTACAATAGCCAAAGGTTCGTCGAAACTTTAATGCTTGTCGCGAGCTGATAGTGGATTTCTGAATAAATATATATTTATACATCTCCGGCACACAAAAGGAGCGAATATCTTTACAGCGAGATGTAAAGATATTCGAGAGCGCCCCAGGCGCACAATAACGATGTCATTAGCCCTTGCCCGGGTTTTATCAGTGTTCGCTTCCCAATACAAGCATTTCCACCCTCTTGAATGGCATACCATTTACACCCCGAGGGTTCTTTTTCGAGATCTCGTCCTTTGTACTTCCATCACCGTACTTTGGTCCCTCGTATTTTCCCGTTTTATCAATAATTCATTAATCGCAAACAATGGCAAAACTATGGTACTTTATCAACTCTCGTAACTGCTCGAAACGCAACAAAAAGCGAGTGTCAACTTTTTGTGAATTCACAAAGATATTTCGCCTAATTAGCAACGCCACAAAAAAAAAACAAATTTTCCACAATAACGATATTCGAGAGACATCGAGAAATTTGAAAAAAAATACAAAATTCTCCATAATATTCATTTCGTCAAAATTGAAAATAAAAAACTTTTCGAGACACCGAAGAGTCATTTTAAAAATTCAAACCGATCGAAAAAATTGTAAGAACGCGAATTGTCCGTTATTCTTCTGTTGAATATCGTTATTAAAAATCAGCGAGGACGCAAACATTTTTATTCGACTTCGGTTCTCTCGAGTCGAATTTTTCGGAAATATTCCTCGGTCCTCCAGCAATTCGCTTTTTTCAATTTTTCGTATTTCGTCCGAATGTACAGCATCCGTGTGTTTCCCGATGAAATGTCAATCGAGGCGATTATCGATGAAATTATCGTTGCATATTCACCGACGATTTCGAATATATAATTGCACGAGAATTACCGTTGATTATTTTTGTGAATTCACAAAGATATTTTGCCTAATTAGGAACGTCACAAAAAAAATGGACAAATTTTCCACAATAACGACATTCGAGAGTCATCGATAAATTTGGAAAAAAACTACAAAATTCTCCAAAATATTCGGAATATCGTTTTTCCTCTCGCGCACTGGAGCAATTCGTCGATTGTCCTCCGGCAATTCGCTTTTTTTAATATTTCCTATTTCGTCCGAATCTACAGCATCCGTGTGTTTCCCGATGAAATATTAATCGAGGCGATTATCGATGAAATTATCGTTGCATATTCACCGACGCTTTCGAATATATAATTGCACGAGAATTACCGTTGATTATTCTACTGGAATATCGCCATTTGTCGCACGAGCGAACGCGAGCTTCGTTCGATAAAATTGGTACACACGTACAACTAATATTTCCGTATCTTTCCGCATGTTCCAGGCACTCCATCGTCACCGATAATGCCGGGGGGTGTGCCTGGGACGCCGTCCTCCAAAGCAAAGGTAATTTTTATTCCCCCACAATGAAATTAACCGCAGCAATCGATGACACGCGGATTCCAACAAACTCGAACATTTCTAGCGAGCAAAATCACGCAAAAATCATTTTTCGGTCCAAAAATTGTCAAACGATAACTCACCTGACATTCAAAGTATTCCCGAAAAAAAAAACAATCAGTAACATCCGTTTGGCGAATTTTGAAATTTTCATTCACTTTTTATTTCTCTCCAAATTTATAGTGTGATTTATGACTAAAATCAGGAGAGTAAACCTTTTTTTTTCCTACAAATCGGGAAATTTGATGAAATTTCGATGAAAAAAAAAAAAATCCGAGTCCAAAAGTGCGGATAATGTTTCAGGAAAAAATGATGCTGAGGACGAAAGTCGTCGTGGCGCTTTATCCGTTCCGGGCAATTGAGGGCGGTGATCTCTCCCTCGAAAAGGTAATCGTCCGTTCGGCATTCGCATCCCGATTGTATCCCCTTGATGCCGAATGAAGCCTGTGCGTTCGGAGCAAGCACTTATCCTCGCGAGAGCTTGACAAACATTCCTGTGCTCCTACGCATGTAATTACCCGCCTCGTGTAATTATTTGCTCAAAGCTCCACACGATCAGCGCTTGTCTGTTTACGCAACTGCCTAATTTCCTCATACTCGCGCGAATCTCGCGAATCACCCACTCGTCGAAGACTACCGGAAAAACAATATTGAAAAAAAAAAAAAAAAGCTTCAACACGAATCTCTAATGGGAACACTTTGATTCTCGGATCTGATAATTCTCGATTTTCCTTCAATTTGTTTCGTTCAAATTTCGTTTCGATATTTTTTTTTCATCCGCCAAAAAATCGTCAAATTTTTTCTCTCTGATCTTTTCTCCTCCTGACGCAATATTGAATTTCAGGGTGCAGAGTACGAGGTCCTGGACGACTCTCAGGAACATTGGTGGAAGGTCAAAGACGAGCATGGGTGAGTCTCAGAGTCACTCGAGTTTCGGCTAAAAGTCTATTTTGAAAAAATCATGTTTTCCCGAATTTATTTTCCTCCGACTCTCTCTCTCTCTCTCTCGATAATCAAAGTCTCGGTGAAAATAGTCCGAATCGCGACTTTTTTTTTCGATTTTATTATTTTGCCTACTCAAAGCCCCGAACGTAGAAAGGCGAGACGAAAAAATGGTAAAAAATGGTACGTGAAGAATACAAAAGCCAGTACACGCGTAAAGATTTTTTTTTATCCGATTTCAGATCTATTGGATATATTCCAAGTAATTACGTGAAGGAGAAGGAGCTCTTGGGCCTTCAGAAATACGAGTGAGTACGGCATTGAAATTGATGGAAGCTTGCCAACTTTTTTCCAACGTCTGCATCTCAATCTTCCTTTTCGCGTACTTTTTTCTCCCCCCCTCGCTCTCTCGTCTCTTTTCTTCTTTCCTGCCTCGTTTTTCCTCTCAGCGAATTGCCAAAATCGACATAACGGTCATCCCGTTCGATCCTGAGATTTTCCACTCTAACGACACGCGAAATCCTTCGCCCAAACTCGCCTCGATTCTCTTCTCTCGAACCTCGTTTTTGTTTTTCGATATATAATTTTATTTTTCATTTTCACAGATGGTACGTCGGCGACATGTCGCGGCAAAGAGCCGAATCTTTGCTGAAACAAGAGGACAAAGAGGGCTGTTTCGTCGTTCGTAATTCGTCGACAAAAGGGCTCTATACACTCTCGCTCTACACCAAAGTGTGAGTTTTTCGCGACGACCACTATCGCGAGTGTTTATTATTCCAGTTTCGTCAATATTTTAACGCGCCATCGGCAAACCGCGGAGGGCTCGCCAACGAAAACGGGGGGGAGAAACTCTCAATTAAGAAGAAACTTCCTCTGTGCGAAAAACTGTTTTTTTTCTCATGCTCCTCTCGGGGCTTTTCTCTCGTTTCGCAGTCCGCATCCTCACGTGAAACACTACCACATCAAGCAAAATACCAGAGGCGAGTTTTATCTCTCGGAAAAACACTGCTGCGGTTCCATACCGGACCTCGTTAATTATCACAGGCACAACAGCGGAGGACTCGCCAGTAGATTAAAAGCGAGCCCGTGCGACCGTCCTGTACCACCAACGGCTGGTCTCAGTCACGGTTAGTGAAAAAAAAAAAAAAACGAAAAAAAGAAAAGCCGAAGGAAAAGCCAATTTTGCAATCGCGAACGGATCGCACGCAATTACGATTGTTTTGAAATTATTTTCTATCAAAAGTATCATCTGACATATAAAATTCTCGTGTCGCAACGTTTGTTACCAAACTCCTCCGAAACGGCTGGACCGATTTGTATGAAATTTTGTGTGCCTATCGGGTAGGTCCGAGAATCGGCCAACATCTATTTTTCCTACCCCTAAATGATAAGGGTGACCCACCCCTAAAAATATATCCATTTTTTTTGACATTTTTTATTTTTATTTTATTATGATTTGGCATTGAAAAATGTATACAACTTCAAATTTTCACCCATCCCCACACACTTTGGTGTTGGCTATTTTTCATTGAACTCAACTGAAAAAGCTGAAAAAATATTTCCTAGAAATAATGTATATGGCAAAACAACGTTTGCCGGGTCAGCTAGAAATTGTTATATAAATACGCGTATTGAATTACGATAATGAGTGAATAAGTTGTGTATGACAATAATAATAATTTACAAATACCTTTGAATCTTTTTGAAAAATTCAAACTGTAATAATTGTTATTATTCATTCTCATCACCGGATATCACATGTACAATCTTTTGAAACGATTTTAATGTTACTGGGTACTCGATGTACATGTAGGTAACAGCAATAATAATAGCGAATGATAATTGACAGTGACAAAAAATTTTCGCAGATAAATGGGAGATCGATCCGGCGGAATTGCATCTGTTGGAGGAACTTGGATCCGGCCAGTTCGGTGTCGTACGGAGAGGGAAATGGAGAGGCTCGATCGACGTAGCGGTGAAAATGATGAAAGAGGGCACAATGTCCGAGGACGATTTCATCGAAGAAGCTAAAGTCATGACGTAAGTTGTAAGGAGAAACGACCGGCAAATGTGTTTCCTAAATAGTCGCTTTTTCGTTATCGTATTCGTCGCGATTTTTGATGAAATCTCGCTCAATCTCGATCGATCCGAGTCGAAAATCCGCGGCACCGGAAGCTAGTCGAGTTTCCGGAAATTTGCTACAAAGCCGGATGTAACGGAGAGTAACAAATTGCTCGGTGATTCGATGTAATCGGTGATTACTCATCGCCGCAATAATCGATTGTTTCAATTAGAAAACTGCAGCATCAGAATCTAGTTCAGCTTTACGGAGTTTGCAGCAAGGACAGGCCGATATACATAGTGACCGAGTACATGAGACACGGCTCGTTGCTGAATTACCTTCGCCGTCACGAAGCTTCCCTGGGCGCGAACGTCGGCCTCCTCTTGGACATGTGCATACAGGTAACGCTCGATTATTCGCGAACGATTATCTCACCCTCGCTCGAACCGTCGACCAACGTCGCAGACGAGACTCTCTCCTTTTGATTTTTCCTCTCTCTCCTAGCTCTTGAAAATTCACTAGGAACATCACGATCAATTTTTAATACAAAATCGGCCAATTTTTGCTTCAAGGTATGCAAAGGTATGGCGTATCTCGAAAGGCACAATTACATTCACAGGGATCTCGCAGCGCGCAATTGTTTAGTGGGATCCGAGAATGTTGTCAAGGTAGCGGATTTCGGACTCGCTAGGTAAATTCTTTTCGTCCACCTTCGAGTTTTGAATAGAAAACAAAAACAAAAACAAAAAGAACCAAAAAACGAAACATCTCTCTTTGCCGCTGTAAAACGTATAACGACTTTTTTTCTTTTCGTCTCTCGTTACTCTCGACGAAGACTCGTTTAATGACTATGGAAAAAGATCAGTAACGCTTCTGTTCGTGTTTAAATTTTCTCGTTTTTTTTTTTTTTTGCTTTTGTACAATCAGCGACGACGATTATACACAGTTTTGCCCTTTTTTTCAAATACATTCGCGTCATGTCGATTATATTCGCATACGATCGTTATCGCTGCTTTTGTCTCCTTGTTTTGTCATTTTTTCGTTTTTTGCGCCTTTTGTGTTGTTTTTTTTTGCAATAACGAATCTTGCAGGTACGTCCTCGACGATCAGTACACGAGCAGCGGCGGTACGAAATTTCCGATAAAATGGGCTCCACCCGAAGTACTGAATTACACGCGATTTAGCTCAAAGTCCGACGTATGGGCTTACGGGGTACTCATGTGGGAGGTTTTCACGTGCGGAAAAATGCCCTACGGTCGTCTCAAGAACACCGAGGTCGTCGAGCGCGTGCAGCGCGGTATCATACTGGAGAGACCCAAGACTTGCTTCAAGGAAGTTTACGAGGTTCGTACGATCGTTCGTTCTCGCTTTTTTCACATCGTCCGATTCAACTTCCGGCCAACGATAAATGCGGATCCCGATTTTTGTCCCATCTCGTTTCATAACAATAAAAAAATGATTATATATATAATTATCGAATAAAATCAATCTTCCGCAAATAGACATAAACAGAAATCGTATGAAACGACGATGAACGTTTTTTTTTCGAAATGTGCCAGATTGAGCGTATTTCGAAGAAAACGATGGTCGTCATCGAGTTGTATTTCCTTCTTTCTCGGTTTTTTTTTTGCCGAATGTTTCAATCAAAAAGGGTATGTTTGGGGTCGGAACAGGTGATGAAGAAATGTTGGGCGCACAGTCCCGAGGTACGACCCTCGTTTCGGCTTCTGAAGGAGCAGCTGATAAACGTGTCGCAGGGTTTGCTCAACGATTGACTCAACCTTTTGCGGTGTTTGCGGCTATCATCACCGAACGGGCGATCGATCATCACGACGAAATCACCATCGCTCGACCGTTCGCCGTCGATAATGCCCTCGCTAAGCTCATCGTATAACTCCGCAACGCTACCATCCTCCCGCAAAATTCGGGCACCCGCCTCGCTTCCCAACTCCGTTGATCTGCTGAATCTCTCGTCGTCGTCGGCCACCTCGTTCAAGTACAGAAAGGAGGCGGAGGAGGAGACCTCATCGCCGAGGAAATCCTCGGACAACGCGAGCCAGCCGTCCTCGAGCGCGACCAACGTCTGCGACATTTGCAGCTCCTACGGGCATCCCTGGATCGAGATTTGCAGCGCGATTCGCGCGACCAAGGGCAAATAAACGGAAACATCGCCCGGGGGGGGGGGACTTCCGCCCGAGGAAGACGAAAGCTTTCTCCCAATCTTCATCTCGTTGGGGAAACATTCCGCTTTTTCCGTTTTCTCCATTCGTTGACAAAAATACGAAGAAAAACGACGGAAAATACGAAAACGACCGACTCGAGTCACGGAATTTTTCGTCGAATCTCAGAGAAAGAATCGTACATTTTTTTCCTCAGTTTCGATCGCGAATCAAGCAGAAATCGAAATTGTCTCGCGCGTCGAGAAACCGACAAACGGACGGAAAAATGGCCGAACGAACGTACCGGAAATGCGCGTTTGCGGAGAGAATTTTCGTGTCGGCTCTCGGTCGTGCGGCAATGATCGTCATTTTTCTCGATTGCGTTGATAAACGCGAGAGAGCGAAAGATGGATGATTTTCCGACGAAAAGGGCCAACGGATGTTCTCTCGTTTTCCGAAATTCGACGATCAAACCTCCGTGAAACTCAACGGACTGAACATATCCGCGATAACGACGCTCGTTGTCGTTCGTACGGGAGAAAAAAAGCAAAAAGTCAATAAACGAATAATCAAACGAACGCCTCGCGATCGAATCCGGAGTTATTTTCGATTCCGTTCGAAGCTTTTTTTTTTTTTTTAACTTCCGAATTCACTCACTTTTTCGTCAAGCGATCGGAGATTTCACAACTCTTGCAGCCACAACGAAGATCTGAGAAACGAGCGAGGAGCGGGGAGGGCGGGGGGGGGAATCTTACGATTAAATCGATATTACGCACGATTTCCGCCACGAGATGATCAGCAGCTCGACGAAAAAAAAAAAAGAGAAATCATCGTTCCTCGTGAAACATGTCATAGCATACCGAAAACTTCGACGTTGTGAAAGTCGAAAAAACGAACGTGAGAAGAAAAAAAACAATGATTTAATGAAAAATATGCAATAATAGGGTAAATCGCGATACAATTAGATTTTTGCCTTACGAAAAAAAAGGGGCACAAGCCCTCCTGTACATAAAATATACGTCTAAGATTAGCGTAAGCGTTTGTTGATAACAGCATTATTATTATTATTATTGTGATTAAACGAAAGATCGTTGCGTATATATTTGCGAAATAACGAGGAAATTAATCTCAGTCGGAATGACGAATTTTCGGGCAAATTTGAGAGAGTGAGGAAGGGAGAGATCTTCGAGTCTGGACGAATTTCCGGTTTGGGATGTTGTTTTTCACTGCTTTTCATCGATTTTCCAATGATCGATGCGTTCGTTGTTTCTTCGTGCGGGGATTCAAGCAAAAATGGCTCGAATTCAATGGAAACTCGATGAACGTAACGAACTTCCGGTTCGTCTTGTTTACGACACGAGCGTGTTTTCCTGCGAAATGATGGAAATTTTTGCGCAGGAGGAAAATGAAAAACACGATTTTTTTTGCCTGTCTGGCGACACCGGAAGTTCGCCTCGATTTTCGGTGTCTCGTCTCCCGACGTAATCGCACAAAGTCGCGAGAGAAGCGACTCGCGGGTCAGACAAAGGGAAAAATGAAGAAGAATTTGTCGAAAATGAGATGCGAGATTGATCGACGATTGATTTTTAGACTACGCGAATTATCTACATTTGTAAACGGCCGTTATATAAGGTGAAACCCTGTCAAGACAATATACATATGCAAGTCCTTACAGCATAAGCTAGTCTTCATTAATAATAATAGAAATAATAATAATAATAATAAAAGAGAGGAAGAGAAAAACGTTGTGCGAGTATACCGACACTGCTCTACGTTACCCTTGCATATCGCTCGCGTCTCCACGATTGCATTATCCTCTAGTTGTAATAAAATCTCATGGTTATACCGCAAAGAGAATTATTTTGTGAAAAAAGATGAAACCATCGAACGAACGATGCAAATCCGAGAATGATATTTCATCGGAAACGACGCTTCACCTCGCGTTAAACAGCTCGTGAGTGTTCCGCGCGCGTTGAGAACAAGTCTCGTCGCGTAGTTCGAGAATCTTCCGGCGAGACGGTGGCGCCAAAACGTTTCGCGATTGTTTTCGGCGAGAATCGCGTCGAATCTCAAGGGATCTCGAAATGTCTTTGTGCGTTTGAGGTTTCGTACGTTTTCGAGGCGATATTTCGTCCTTTTGCGCAATTTTTTTCGTAAATTATCCCGGAGGAAGTATTATTTAGAAATTTTCGCGTATTGAGAAAAATCGACGGTCGTTCGTCGCAAAGAAAAACGAAAGTTTTGCCGAGATCTGGCAGATGGTGTTCCAAAACTTTCTCGACGAGTCGTTGTTGTCGTTGAAAATTTGAGGCCGGATGATCCTCGATGCTCCCGAAAGATGTTTTGTTTCATTTCCACGCGGGATCGAAAGAAATTTCGTCGAAAAAATAAAGAACTTAACTCCTCCTTTCGCGTCTCTTAAATTTTCGCACCATTAAGAAAAACGAAAATAATCAAGATGGGAACAAAGTGTTTTGACGATCGACGAAAAATTTCTCACCATCGACGATCGACTCGTTTTATCGTCAAACATCCATCGTCCGTAGAGGACCCATAAGTTTAGAATTAACGTTCGAATATCAAATTTTTAACTCGTAACTCCAAAATGACTGCATTTGGAAAAGAAAGAAACAAACGAAACGAAACGAAAGAACGCGAAAACTTGCATCTATTTTGTAAAGGATACACGAATTAGAATAAATATTTCTCTAGAAACCTTTACTTCGCGCGAAACGCCGTTTATCGATAAAATTTACGTGTTAATCAAAAGTGGAAGGAAAGAAGAGAAAGAATCGCGAGAAAAAAGGCAAAAAAATGTGTACGGTATCGAACCACAGCGCGCGTCCCGGAGGTGTGATGAATAATTTGTAAAAAAAAAAAACAAACAAACGAACCGAAAAAATCAATCAAGAATGCGAATGGCACGCGCGGAGTGCCAAAAAAACCCCGAAATAAAATGAGAAACTCGAACTCGCGTTTTCGTACTTTCGTGACTTTTGACTTTTCATCATTCTTCTCTGAAAAAATTCAAGCGTGCCGAGAAAAAAAATTAAAGGAAAACGATCGTTGTTTTTTGTCATTCCGAGTAATTTGTCTTCATTCGACGATTCATCAGATGTTTTTTTTTGTGTTTCCGGCTTTGCCGGTGCGATTAAAAATTCTCATTTTGTTTCGGGCTTCGCTTAACGCTCGAACGAACAGTGTAGATACGATAATACGATACGAATTCGATGTGCGTGTGTGTGTGTGTGTATAGAAATTTGTAGAATTAACCAAGTGGAATATTAGTGGAAAATTTGATGGCCAAATTTTCTCGTTTTTTCCCCCTTTTTTTCATCACTCCTATAAGAACGCGACGATGCATTTCTCGAAGAGGCTTTTTCCAACGTTGATTCGGAAGAAATTCGGCGGAATAAATTAAAAACCGGAAATCAGACATTTTCGAGTCAAGCTCTTTAATTTTATTTTACAACCATTTGCTTCCGGTTTCTTGCGAGTAGTTTTCGTTTCGCAATCATCGGTTTTTGCGTTCCACAAAGTCACGGCGGAGTCAAATCAAGTCAAAGTGGAACGAAAATCTGAAAGAAAATGAATCAAACGCGAGACGCGTTTCGAGAAAAGCATCGAATCGCCGATAATTCCATAAACGTTCGTTCGTAAAAACGTTGATTAAATCATTTGATTTTTGTTTCGCCTCGAACAAAATCCAATCGAGCCGAGTATTATGCAAAAAAAATCTCGTTTTACGCACAACGAAGAAAACAGTTTCGTCACAAATGGACACGCGCAATGAGTTTTTTTTTATCGAATATTTTGTCCGAGATGAAGAAAGTGATAAATAATAATAGTAATAATAATAGCAAACACTTTCATTGTAAATATATATGGACTGCCATTTTCATTGGATGTGATAAATAAAATGTATGTCTTTAGTATCGATTGATTTATCAAAAAAAAAAAAAATGTTAATCACATTAATAATTTTTATACCAAATTCCCAATGTATAGTGGCCATCAATGACCTCGACCCGATTTTGACGATTCAATGTTCAAAATATTCCTCTTCATTTCCATCTTTTGATATTAATTGTTAATTCATGATAAAGAGAGCTTGATCTTTATGGAAATTTTACAAATATATTTGATTCGAGAGATAAAGCGCGCCTCGTGTCGACAAACAACAGAGGTATGACGCTAGTATCGGAAGGGTATCGTTGATTTTTGGGTGACATGGCACGAGCTTTATGAAATGTTCCAATGAATCATTCAAAACGTTTGTGCGCCTTTTTTTGGTGAATCATTTTAAGAGAAAATAATATCGATGAAAATCGATAAAAAGTCATGAGAAAAAAAATAGTCCAAGAATAAAAATAAATATGTTGATCAGTAATGAGGGAAAAAAAATGTAATCAATGATTTTCGCTATTTTCTCCATTTTAAATATCAGCACGATCTCCGTGTCTGCCTGAATATCCAACAAACGATTTTATTGTCGGTACTTCTTTTACTCGTCGATAATTTCGTGAGAAAATAACGTTGATCGCTCTTTGAAAGAAAAGATTATTTTTCTTGAAAGCCTGGAAAATGTCATGAGAGAAATAAGTGGTACAAAATCGAATTAGTTTTTCCTCACCATAGATACTTTTAGAAGCGATGTTGTGCAAACGAGCTTGTTATCTCGTATAATTATAATGATTATCAAGAATATTGATACGTTCGCCTTTTGTATAAATCCAGACGCGCGATTGATATCGCTTTACGACGCGTTGGGAAATATTAGTGGGGGGGATAATTGGGATTATTATAAAAGAGGTATCACCGCGAGAACTTTGGGCACATTTCCACCACGGTTCTTCCATTATCCAAGCAATTATCGAGACAATTCCGAAATGCGGTCACGTGAGTAAAATTCTACATGCAAAAATGTTGAATTTTTCAAGTATTTTTCACTATAAATCATAATAGATCGGAGGAAGACCAGAGGACGTCGATGATATTTATACAAAATTAAAGAAGAAATGAATTTTTGTGGAGTAATGTATTTCCAAAGATAAACAAGCACAGCTGAACAAGTATACTTCCGGTAGAGATCATTCGGAATGACGGGAGACTCTTTTCATAGAATCTTTGAATATGAATTCGGTCGGTTCAATCGAATTTCGAGATAAACAAGGAAAATTTCAAATTCCTCATATATTCCATCTTGTTTCTTCGCCAACTTCATTCTCTTCTTTGTCAGTTCTTGCAGTCGTGATTGTTACGTCATTTCTGCTGGCACTGAATGCGAACGCAGCGCCAAGCGGCGACAATGATGATTCGAGCTCCGATGTCAGTGTGGAAATCAAATTGTCGAAACGAAGCCCTCTCGACATTATGGTTGATCTTGCGAATCGTTTTACAGCCAAATACTTGACGGTAACGTTTTACGATTACGATGGTATACGCAAAATGATTATAAAAAGTGTTCGATGCCCATGATGTTTTTTCACACCCGGTAAAAACGATCGTTCTACTTTCGGAAGCGAAAAAACGATTTATTTTTTCATCTCTCTCCTTCCTTGTGTCGTTCATGGCAGACATTACGCGGGAAGATTAACGAATCTTGGGCCTGCTCAGGATTGAGTATTTTCGAAGCTCTTTTGATGTTGTACGAAGGAGCTAGAGGGCGTACGAGAGGGAAATTGAAGAAGATTCTTGGCTTTCGTGATCATTCACCGCGAAATATCGAGATAGGGATGCGCGAGTTGGCGCAAATTTCGAAGGTTCGAGAACTGTTTAAGCAAAATGATAAAATGCGTTTGTCATTGACGACAAATCTTTTGATCTGCCATAGAGTTATCAAGCAGCCGACTTACACTTACGTAACACCGTACACCTTCCGCCTGATCTCAAGATGAGTGGACAATTCGCTGCAAAAATCAGACAAAATTTCTTTTCTACGATCGAAGGCGACACCCTTGTGACTTCTCCGGAAGTGTTCGTTCTAAATCCCGTACAAAATCACGAGGGTAAGTTGCATCCAAATTTCACCTCGCACAGTCGAGTCTGACTCGGAAAAGTGCTACATTGCCATTTTTTTCTTCCTCTAAAAATCCCCCGAGCTGTTATTTTTATTGTCGCCATTAAACCAACAATTCCGTTCAATTTGGCATCCTACTCTGTGTACCAAATAACGAGCGAGACAAGCTGCACCTGAGCATCCCCGCATGCTTTTCCGAGTTGAGACTGACTTTTATTACAACGCTGCGATAAAAAAGTAGTTTAATGTACTATTTCATCACAGCGGCGGACAGTCTTATTTATTCATTCTCGTATCCGTGTCGCAGCCAAAGTTGTCGATTTGCCATATCTCGTCCTCTCGAATTCCGTTCGTTTCAACGCATCATGGAAATTTACCGTTCTACCTCACGCGAATAAAGTATTCTACGTAAACAATGAAACTCCGGTAGAAACGGAAACAATTTACACAAGCGGCGGGTTTTATTACGGCGAACTGGATGACCTTGACTCCAAGTTCATCGAACTTCCGTGTCAGGTAAACCCATTTTGTCTCGCCGCGGAACCGTGAAACCTCTGTAAATTGAAAATTTAACGTTTTCCATGCAGGACCGCGGGAAAAATGGCATCAGCGTGTTCATCCTGCGTTCCAATAGCTTCGACGGTTATAAGCATCTCATATCCAACCTTGGTACGATCAACCTCCGGAGACTCGTTCATCGTCGGAAAAAAACTCACGTCCGTCTTATTCTGCCAAAGTTCAAAGTCCACACCACCCTTTGGTCCGACGAGTGGATCCCTCGAGTAAGCATGTGGAATCTTGCGCGTGTATTATTTCCCCTTCATCTGACATTGAACTATTCCACGGCACAGCTTTTCCGAACGAATAATCCATTCGAGCCCGAAAGTGACTTGTCCGGTATTTCTTCCTCATCGAATATCAAATTTCATGGAATCGTCACCGACGTCGACGTTGCCGTTAACGAAGGAGGTGGAAAAAGCTTGGCCACCAGCGGTGAGTTTTCCTTTGAATTTCCATTCGCTCTCCTCCGAGGCCAACTGCCGCATCTCTGTGCGATACTGAGGAAATTTCCATGTTTCTTGTATTTTTTCAGGAATACTTTCCCACGTTCGAAAGACTCGATCGCCGGAAATGAATCCGAGCGTCGAATTTCGAATCGATCGTCCTTTCGTCGTTATCGTCGCGACAACTGGCGGCAGAAGCATTCAACTTCTTACCGCCGCCGTTACCGGCCGGTAAGAATATAATATTGTAACGCAGAGTTTTCTTCAACTTCGCACATTCAAGTGCATCGAGAAACTTACATTTTCCCGTTATTTTTCCATTCGCATCGACCAACAAATTTAACTTTATTATCTGGTACAATAGTGAAATAAGATTGTATATAAACATATAAATAAGGTTCTATAAACAATTCCTCGCGCAAACGTGTGCTTTTCTCGAGTCGAGCTTTTTGAGTCAAAATTGAATTCAAAAATCTTGAAACCACAACAATTGCCTCTCGCGATAATAACATTTTGACATTCATGAAGAGAAAACAAACTTGGTTACCAAGGGAAACTTTTTTTCTGCTTTTAGTGAATTCATGCGCAACGACGACCCAATGCTGCAGAGCACAGTGGAGGAAATGTCTCTTTAACGATAAGAACTTTTTGAGATTTGCGAAACAGAAACTGAAGAGCATCTCCAACGGTAACGTGTAACGTGTAACGGAATATAATTTTTTTGTTTCTCCGTCAAGGCTCAAATCGCCTTTGTTGTAACTGCATTATTACCATTATTAATCAACAATGCGTTAATTTAAATAATTATTATTTTATTCAAATAGGAATTGAAAAACCAATCTCTAAACATTAACATTATCGTTACTAATGATAAATATTAACTAACGTTGTAAGAAATAATGACTCCGCAAATAGAACGACATACGAACCATACATGACGCAGAAGCTTGAAAAGGCTTTTTACAATCATTTATTACGCCGATCCTGCATTTCCAAGACCAAAAACTCATGTAACTTCTCCCGCGGTCCGCGCGAGGGCGGTAGAGTATATACCGATGGTAACTAAGCGATCGAGTCGGTTTCTGTGTTACCGACGAAAAAGCAACCTCCAAAAAATACACGAAAATATGTCACATAACCTCAATTGAATGTTGATACATGTATTGAGAAATAATCGTTGATTAAACAATAATAGACGGGAAGTTGTTTTGCACAGATCGCTTCAAATTGTGCTGTGCACCGTGAAAATGTTTCCCCTCAGTTCGCAAAAGAAACATTGGTCGTTCAGCGACGAGAACGATCTGACGATTTTGCGAAATCAAACAAACGCCGATTTCATTACTAAACACGGTGGAAAAATGACAGTAAGATTTCTTTCGGATTTTGATCGACCTTTTCCGTTTTACCACGAATCTGCCATATCCCTTACAAATAATTTCGCAAGCCCGAGCAGAAGGAAGAATATTTCCTGTCCGATCAGGAGGAAAGAACACTTTTGAAGTTTTACGAGATGCACCTTCGCGATTTTTGTCGAAGATTCACGCCGCCGATGCCGAGAGCGACGATCGCTACCGCTCTTCATTATTTCAAAAGATTTTATCTGCGAAACAGCGCCATGGATTACCATCCGAAAGAAATTTTAGTCACCTGCGTTTATTTGGCGAGTAAAGTGAGTGTGTACTCTTTGTTCTTCCTCCACAAGCGCTCTTTCCGAAACTTTTTCCTCTTACGACGGCTCCACTCTCCGCACAGGTGGAGGAATTCAACGTTTCGATATCGCAATTCGTCGCCAATATCAAAGGAGACAGAGACAAAGCTTCGGACATTATTCTGAACAACGAATTACTGCTGATGCAGCAACTCAATTACAATTTGACCATCCACAATCCGTACAGACCCGTCGAGGGTCTGATGATCGATATAAAGGTTCGAACATTTCTTCCGTTACACAGTCGTGAAAATAACTTGTAGCATCCCCGAGAAAAATGGCCTGTTCATCTTCGGAGCGCTGAAACGGTGTTTTAATGGCTCTGAAAAATGTTCCATTCAGACGCGTTACCCCCTGTTGGACAATCCGGAAAAGCTACGACCGCACATAGACGATTTTTTGGAAAAAGTTTTCCTCACGGACAGCGTGTTGCTTTACGCGCCGAGTCAAATCGCGTTGGCGGCGATATTTCACGCGGCATCGACCCTCGCCGTCGATCTCGACAATTACGTAACCGAGACGCTGTTTCCTCGAGAACGACTGGCGGGTATCGTCGAGGCGGTCAGAAGTAATGAAAACTCTTGATTTTCGTGCACCATCGGTTTTTCTCGTGATTTTTCAGCATCGCCGAATGAAAAAAAAACGAAAATTTGCAGAAATTCGAACCATGACGAAATGCACCGAGCTGCCGAACAGAGATGTCATCAAAGCCCTCGAGAAAAAATTGGACAAGTGTCGAAATCAGGAAAACAATCCCGATAGCGAAATGTGAGTCGCGTTTGCGCGCGTTTTTCGAATCTCGAGTCTCGCGGGTGGAGAAAACGACGAGCGAACATTCGTATCTCCGTGTTTCAATTCTTCTTTTTCTTCTTTTAGCTACAAGAAACGGATGCAGGACATGCTGGACGAGGACGACATTCCGGACAATGATATTTACGCGAAAATCGTTCAGGACCAAGCCGCGCACGAGGACAAAATATTGGGGACCAACAAAATCATGTCACCGTCGGCTCTGTGACGACACTTCCGTTTTCTTCAGCGTTCGAATTATCATTCTCGTTATTAGTTCGCTCATCCATCCGCGATCAAACTCTCGTACATGCCATTTTGACAAATGAAATCATATTCTCGAAAATTTCTTTCAGTTTCCTCCCTGAATTTCCACGCTTGATGATATCGGCGGCGATAAATCGATAAATTCGATTTTTCGATAAATCGAACACGCTAAACTTCCACAACTTTTCACTATCAATTTTCGTCATGCTTTTCTCTCATGTTTATTCCATTTTTTCTTTTCGTACAAACAAACCAGCCATTTTTCGTAATGATTTTGAAATACGCAGTCTTTCGCGACTCGTTTCGTTCTTCATAAATGCGTTTGAAGATGAAAATTGTACTCGCGCGACAGAGCCAAGTGGGCGCCATATTCTTTTCACCGATCGACTCGGAATTGTTCGAAAAAGTAAAGAGATTCGTCGAAAAAAAATGAGATCGTCCGAGTCGAAGGAGGACAAGTTCTCGGGTACGCCCTTTTGGCGGTTAACTCTTTGAATTTTGCAGTTTTTCAGCTCACGATCGGTCCACCGATGGATCGGTGAGAAGGAAAATCGCGTTCGTCCTTTCGACTCTGGACGACCGGAAAAAGCGTATAATCCCGGATATACCGTATCGGCATTTGGGACGCGATATATTTCTTTCAGTTTCATCCTCGAATTTCCACCTTTGATGTACCGCGGGACAATAATCTCTCACGTGTCCTGTCGCCGAAAATCCAACTGCTGCGCCAAGTGATGGCTCTGATGAGGATTCGGTAAGCTCTGATAAATCGACGAGGTTTGCCCGCCGATGGACAAATTGCTGGGCAGAGACTGGACGATCGGCAAGCCGGATGACAATTGAAGAGGACTCGCGTGAGCCGGCATCAGGGACGCGGCGGCCGCGGCACTCTGTCCCGGATAATTGAAAAACCTGAAATTCGTACGATTATTTCGAAACGAGTGCGAAATTCGCCAAAGTTTTTCATTAAAAACGCGTCGTCCGCGACTCGTCCGAAAAATTATCGTTCAAGGGACAAGTCTTTCAGGAGCACGTCTCGTTTTCTCGAGATGCGTTTAACGTTTGGGCTGAGAGACGACGAACGAACAGAGCTATTTTCGATCAATTTGATTTCGTCGTCTTTTGCTCGCCTCCAATTCATTTTCGTTTTACGTCTCTTTGATGCGTGTTCGATAATTGAGCCTCGAGGATGATCTTACCACAATCGATCGCCGACGAAAATCGGCCTCGGTGCTGGAATTCCAAGGCTCGAATAGTACCGTTGGGCGAGCAACTCAACGTCGTTCGTGTACTTCCGCTTCCACTTTGTTCGTCTGTTTTGAAACCATATTTTTATCTATCAAAAGTAGAATTAAACGAGCATATAATAATAATAATGAAAATTCGCGTGTGCGTTATTGAGAGGGAAAAAAATGGGAAAATAATGCCCCAGGTGAGGATCGAACTCACGACCTTAAGATTATGAGACTTACGCGCTGCCTACTGCGCTACTGAGGCTCCTCGAACCTTCAACCTCCGCGAATTTTTATCAACCCCCAGAGGTACTCGATCGTACTGGATCGCTTCAAATTCCCTCGATAATTGCGTAAATTTCATCGACGTTGAAACAGTAGTAATTATTATTATCATTTCCGTTTTACGTCTCTTTGATGCGTGTTCGATAATTGCGCCCTAGGCTCGCGAAGAATCAACGAGATTTCACAAACCGACCCGGGTTTCGTGTACTAATGGTAATAATAATTTCCACGGTCGGAGAGAGTGAAAAAAAAAGAAGCGAGAGAAATGCGTGTGAAAGCGCGCGCGGGAGCGATACATCCTAATTAAAAAATCGACGCCTTCTCGGTCCGTCGGCTCGGGGAAACGTTAAAGGAGAGAGCCCGAGAGTGAAAATAGAAAAAGTTGCAGGGACGCGCGAGGGAGAGAGAAAGAGCAAAAAAAAAGGGAGCCTCATCTCGTCGCGGCGTCGTCGTGTAGTGTGTTGCAGCCGGTGTTTCTCGCGCGGGCAAAACGTTGCGGCTCGTTAAATCTGAGAAATATCGTGACATTTATGTTCGCGGTATAATACCGCGCGAGCTTTTCTAATCTCGTTCTCCTCTGATCTGCTTGCTCTTTATAATACATGCTCGCGCTCTCGTACAAGCGCACAACCCGACACGCGCGCACCCTCGCGCGCCTGTGCTATACTAGCGCCTCCGCGCGGCCGCCTTTTACACTCTTGCGTGCAACACACGCGACTAAATTGTCCGTAGCTCATACGCGTACATCCCATGCATATTTACGTCTGTTCGGTCTTATTATATTCGCACCCGCGAGAAAATTATTTACCCAGAGTCCCGCTTGTATATATGTGTGTGATATTTGCCAACCGTTCGTCGTGCTACCATTTGATTGATCGTTCAATGACAAATTTGTAAACAGTGTATGACACCGTGCGCGTCCATTAGCACGCGGGATCTGCGCGAGCGCGACGTTTCAACGGCGAAATTGCTTTTCCCATTTATACCGCAAATCATTGTCGTTCATCGTCGCGAAGACAAATTTATTGAAAATTCACAGCGACGCGAATTTTTTATTACCGCAGCAATTTTCGAGTCATTTTTTTTCACAAAAATTCGTCTCAAAATACGCAATCTTTCTCAACGAAGCAACCTTTGCGTCATTTTCGTTTAAACCACGCTTTATTTTCGATATCAATGATTTTTTTTTCAGTCTTGTTGTTCGTGCCAAGGGGGGAGGATGGCAATTTTTGAGTATATTTGTCGAAAATGTTTTGTTTTCAAAAACGCGACCTAGTAATTTCCGTCAAATCTACGCTTTGTACTCAAAATCCGGCTTTTCCTTTTTCGATATTTCCGAAACGCTTGTTTTTTAAGGTTAGGACGGTGGTGGTGCTGACAATTTTCGAGACTTTTTTCCGAAGCGGATGCGGTGCGGTTCGGGGATAATTCCGATTTTGGTTTTCCCCTCATATTACAAACGATCGAAGAGTAAAATGAAGAAACATAAAAAAAGAAGAAACTTTAGTGTCGCGCATGTAGACGCGACATTATTTATTTCCCTGTCGTTAGCATTATGGGAATGTGTGCCTCTATGTGGTAAACTCTCGGAGAAAAATGTCTTCAATGTGTTTGGTTCTCGGTATTTATCGGCTCCGGGAATCGTGTATACGAGAGATTTTAGTGTATTAAAGCGAGGATATAGAGAGGCTAAAACGAAGACGATGATGTTTAGGTGCTAATTGGTCTCGTACAGCGCGTACTAGAGGCGCCACCGCGAGCCTGGCGCCATCTCTTGTGCCACATGTGGCCCTCGGAGCCCGTACTCCCCCTCGCGTTATGAAAAAAAAAAACGGACCCACGAAAGTCCCATAATTCAAAGGCTCTTTGACCCCTTGGACCCCTCGTGAATCCCGGCTGTGGCCTCCGAGTGGTCGGACCGAGATTCGGTAGCGCGACACACACACACACTGAAGGTGTCTCGAGACTTTTGAAAAAAAAAACGGAGAAATTGAATTCAGGTGGCGCCAGTGTCGACCGGAAGTACAGCAGCGCTTCAAATCCCACCGATCTTTCCAAGCGCGCTCAAGGGGGATTGTTCTTCCTCCGTCGGTAATACGAATTCTTCATTTATCGCCATAAAGGCATTAACCGATAACAAGGAATCGCAAAGATAAAACATATATGCTTTGCTTCATGTTATCTCGGTCGATATTC
Source organism: Heteropelma amictum (assembly GCA_959613375.1). Lineage (NCBI taxonomy): Eukaryota > Metazoa > Arthropoda > Insecta > Hymenoptera > Ichneumonidae > Heteropelma > Heteropelma amictum. Next base: position 32,878,252 of record OY390721.1, read on the forward strand.
GTTTTTAATTCTCGACGTACTTTATCGAATACGCGTAGATGCAGCATATCGTGAAAAAAAGCTCGAAAATCGCTGATAATTATCGATCGATGCTGTACAAACTTTCAGCTTCGAAAAACAAGAGAACGCGGAAGTTATTCGGCTGATATACGTCGGGGAAGCATTTTTTTTTTACTTTTTTCGTTACCTGCGTTTCCGTGAGCTTGAGACTCTTGCTGAGCTGCAATCTCTTGGCTACGCTGAGATATTTGTTCCTCTCGAATTCAGCCTCGAGGGATTTTATTTGCGCAGCGGTGAATGCGGTTCTTGGCCTCTTCTTTCTGTCGTCGTCGCTCGTCACGCTCGAGCTTCTCGTTCCCCGAGGGATTTCGCACTCTGCACCATCGATGCCGCCCGCCATCGAATTCGTCCCCGAGCTGCTCGTGCAAGCTTCTGAAATTCCGATAATTCGTACGTTTTCGCACTGCGAAGCCGAAATAAATTCCGCGGCGGTGGGGTTTGAACCTGCTACTGAACGGAGCGGCGGAGAGGGGAACCATCGAATTATTCGATGCGAATTTAATTTTCGAGCCAATAATTCGAAAAACTTGCGAATAATTCGAAATTTTCCACTTAAACGCTTGGAATTCAAAGAATCGTATATTATTATTCGACTATCGCCAGGAATAATTCGTAAACCCCATAAGCAAAAGCGTACATGTGACAGTTTGTGACGAGAGCTCAAAAAAAAAATAGTTGCCAGCACTGCAGAGGAAAGCGGAAGTGAACTTTCGTCGAGCTCCAATGAGCACGTCGTACGCGAAAAAATGTGATTATCGTTTATTCGATGTACAATTATTTCAATATCCGTATCATCCTGTGATTTCCGGGGTAAACACTGAAAGAGAGAGATAAAAACCATGCAGGTGAATTCATACACGCGCATCAATACATCGAATGCGTTAATGGGGTTAAACTCGTTTCTCTTTTCCATATCTTTTTCCCTGTCTCGTACGTTACAATATACATGTCCTCCGCACACTCACTCCAGACTCGCTCTCGAGACTATTCCGGCCGATGATTAATGGGCGGATAATTAGAAGATGATACAGGGAGACGCTTAGCGGAGATGAGCTTGAGGCTGCTGTCGTTACGGAAAATAAACATCGCGTTTGAGACGTTCGAGAGAACGCAAAGACGACACGAAAATGTGTATATATATACGCGTATGCCCGAATTTTTTCCTTCGTTTTTTCTTCCCTCCCTAGAGTCTCGAAATGTATATACGGTCATCGTTTTCGTCTCGCTCTCTCGCCCCTGTTTTCTCAACTCTTTCTCAACCATGCTGTCGCGCACACCGCCGCGGAATATATTCTCTCGTAAATTGTTTCGAGACGACGCGAGGATAAATATGTATATAAACAAGTATATATACGTATACATAAAGAGGAGAGGAGGAGGGAGGAGAAAAAAAGAGAATTCATCTCTGAGATTGATGAGGACAGAGAGATAGTTTTAGGTTAATTGGCCAGAGAACCGCCCGCGAGAGACATCGAGAGGCACGCGCGCGTGGCGCTGTCACTTTACGATTTTCCGCAGAGGTTTTTCTTGTTAAAAGCGCGCGTCTCAACGGCATTTATACATAAACCTTGCGATTGGAATGAATTTACGATGTTTACGCTGGATAGTCGATCGATTTCTCGATGAAAATTGCTGCGATGATAACAAATATCGAGCGTCGTCATACGTTCCGAGCGCTCGAGAAATGATACGATTTTTCGCCGCTGTATGCGCCGGGCGCTACTGTGTACGCGGCGTCACATCAAGGCGCGCGTTTCTCTGCGAACGGTGAGCTTTTTCTTTTGTTAAAGCGCGCCTCGTCGGAAGCATTTGAAATTGTATCTGATGATTTCGACTTATTTACGATTTATCGCCGACAAACTTGTATCATGCAAATTCCGAAGCGACTTTGGCCCGTATTCATAGTCTGATAAGCAATTGCTCAAGTCACGTGGACTTGCACATGCGAATAAGACGATCTTCAGCAATAAGTACCGACTGTGAATACGGGCCTTCGATCTTTATGTGCGTGGCGCAAATTGTAAGCTCAAATCCTTTGACACATTTGGCCGTTTGGGGGCGCTAAATGTCATTCCGACTTTTGTCACCACGCTATATAATTATGTAAACCACGACTCGTTGACAATCGATCATTCTCGCAAAATGCGCGAGCTTCTTCGATCTTTACTCATGCCGCGTTCGATATCTCCTCGATATTCGGTGTGCTTTTGATACTGTTTATAACCAAAATTTCGAGTTTCGACAAAAAAATATCGAAAATGTAAAAACTGTCAAAAATCGCGGCTCCTTTTCGCGCCTCGTATTATATGACCCTTGATCGCTCGATGAGAAATTTTCTCTCGTTTTATATATTTTTTTTACATACATCCATACGCGCTCGCTCGTCTCGGCTCGAAAGAATAAAAAAGAAAAAAGGTCCGTCATGGCGTCTCTCATCCGCCTAATTTGCTGCCGATAATTGCCACCGGAAGTACTCGATAATCACACGCGCGGTTCTCGAGAGCGCGGATGGACACGATTTTTTCGGACGTTTTTTTTCTTTCCTCGCTCCCTCGAGGAATTCTCCGCGAGAAGAGGAAAATGTACAGAGAGAGAGAGAATCGCAAAGACGCGAAGAATAAGGATTTTGGTGAAGCAGCGACAGGCAGGCTTTTGTAACGCCATCTGCGTGCGTATATATGTAGTACATACGGGTGCCCGTCGAAAGGAGGAACGGGATGAGTCGAAATGGGCGTACCTCGCGCAGGAATAGAACGACACGCCCTCTAGTTTTACCTAATTGCCGCGAGATACACCGAAAACTTGTCCCCTAATTATTCGGTGATTAATGAGATGCCCTCGGTGACTCGAGCGAGATGAAGCAGTTACAGTGCGATAAAACGATGCTAATTCTCGTCGCCGATCTCCGAGCCGCCCATAACATACCACACTTGAGAGTAATAATAATACACCATACGTAAAAAGTAATGAAAAAAGGCAGGAGCAACATTACACGCAAAAGTAACGATTTTGTACCGCGGAAATATATCGTCGAGTTTACGTGTATCCAAATACAGCCGCGCAATAATGGAGCGCTCGTGCGAAAAATGCATATCGATGATTTTTTTCGTTAACTTCAGAATAATCGAGTGATTTATCGATCGATTCCAATTTGAGGTACCAATGACTCTAATGATGATACCAATGATTGTGATTCACTCGACAAACGAAATACTCGAGTAATTTCCGGATGAGACGAGTAATCAATCGACAACTAATTATTACATCTCATCGACGATTTCAATATACCAGTAATGATTTTAATGATGATACCAATGATGGTAATTGAGTCGACAAACGAAATAATCGAGTATAATTGATCGAAAAGAAAGATACCGATGCGAACGCAAAGATACCGAACGCGCGGGAGCAGCGTGTGCCAAACTGTCGGAAACTTCACGCAGCTGCGACGGACATCGTCGCGTCGCGAGCCTACTAATTAAGACGATCCTTTCGTCGATATCGCATCGCGAGAGAAACACCGCGCGATTGTGCCAAGATTTACGAGTATGCGAGCTGACTGCTTTGTGGCTCTCATAACCTCAAAGTGCCCGGCCCGCGCGATCGCACGAACATCGCACGAAATTTAACGCGCCGAACGCGTCCCGACGTCGCGGAATTCGCGCGAAATATTGTAAACTGCGTATACGCGAGCTCAATATTTTCCCCGCGGAGCGGCGCGCGCGACGAAATTTATCGCGAGCGAATATACAACGTTGAACGATCTGTAAATCACCGAAACCTACAAGAGTGGGAAGCGAACTCTCAAAGTTGTCCGTCCTTTGGTTCGCTCGTGGCAAATTGGCTTCTATTTCGAAAATTTACATCCATTTTGCACGGGAGAGACCGGGACACGACGGACCCCTTAACAATTACCAGTTGATTCGATCCATCTCGAACAAATTCGTTATATTCTGAAGAAAAAAAAACAAAATTGCGCAAAGATTTTGAGGTTAGAAACGCGGATCGGAACTTTATCGAATACAGCAACATTGAAGGATCTGTAAAAGTCGGCGGTAAATTGTCGGTAATTTTCCTCAAATAAATCTGCATCCTTCGATTCCACACATACCAAACGAACCTACAATCGACAATAATAAATCGATGCTTCCCTGGCCCCCCTCCTCACTCCCATAAAAATGACAAGAAAGTTTACTCAATTTGCTACGCTGGTGTTTTCTCACTTCCAATAGCAGAGTATATACTAGATTGATGAAATTACGAAATTCAAATAAAAATCTGGCGTCGGTATAGAAGCGAAAAAAACGTTTTTCGTCAACCAAAAATTATCATGAAAATTCAAAAAAGAGAAAACGATGAAACGTACTGCATTATGAAAAATTGCTCCTTCTTTTTTTTCAACTTTCTTTCGGGGATCCGTCGTGGCACGATCGCGCCTGCATATAACTATACCGGCAATGAGATGAATCTCTCACGAAACGTTGAGATTTCTAATTATCGCCAGATTATGCCCTCCTCTGACAAACTTCGTAATGATTTGTTAAATTATTATTTTCTCCAATTTCTGTGTACATTTACGATTACAAAACGTGTAAATGGCATGCTAGCCAATCCCCTCAAGCTCGTCGAGGGAAAAATAAGAGAAACATTGAGGAGGCGTGGAAAACCCGCAGGAAACGATGGATCACCCATTCACACTGTTGGAATTTAGAGATAAAAGGCATACAACACCGCGAAAAGATGCTCAACAACCGACGATCAGCTGCGGACATGATTTATCATTTATTTCACCATCCCGAACGATTTTTATCGATTTTAAAAACGAAAAGATATCGAGTAATTTTTCGAGACGAATTATTTATCGTTCATCCCCCTTTTTATCCCGTCGTTATTATCATCACCAGTCCTGGTTCTTCGGTCGCTCAGACTTTGAGTTGAATCGCGATTTTATAAATTCGTCAATAAAATTTTCACGGTAACGATGCAGAATTTAAAAAATGTACATTTTCGCGTTACCACCGATAATTGAGAGACGATACGAAAATGTATTTACGATAAAATGAGTCAATAATCCGAGTGCTGTCAAAGTGAAAACAAGCAATTGGTTTTCACTAATTTTCCATTCCCTACAGAGCCAATGTTTTCTATCACATACTAAATTGGAGTGGTATATCGCCGGAAAGTTTTCCACTGCGGGCAATTAATTTTAAAAATTTAACACAGCCGACGACATTTTCTTATCGATTTCTACGATCTCGATCGATTTTTACGAGAAATTTCGCGATTTTGACGGTAGATCCCTTTGCCGATGGACGGTCCGACAATCAAGTGGCCGTTTTTTGGTAACGACTATCGTTTTGAAAGATAAATTTGCCGGCAAAACACAATCGTATTCCTGTACTTGACTCTTTCCAAAGAACGAAAAAGTAGTTGATAAGAAAATGTAGGAAAATCGATGGAAGAACAAAGAAATCAATTAACAAATTTGAACACAAATTATATTTATGTGCTATATTGAAATTATATTATATATTATATATTATATATTATACATTATATATTATACATTATATATTATATATTATATATTATATATTATATATTAT
>OY390721.1:32884117-32909886 GCA_959613375.1 Heteropelma amictum
TCGTATATATCTTTTGTGCCATTAATTTGCTGCACCTTTGTTTCGCTGTTGGAAAAACGTCGAGAACTCGCCATCTTTTTTCGACGTACAAAAAAAATTGATAAATTCGCCCGCCCTTTTCTCTTCGTCGTTTTGGAATTTCGTTTGTATGAGAAAAATTGATATAAATTTTTCAAAATTTACAAAAACAAAGCTCCATGTTTTTTTCCACTCACATTCAACGCGGAAACGGGCCCCAAGTTGATTTCGAAAAAATGCCGAAAATTTGTTTGAATTCGATCCATCATTTTGCAATTTCATTTGCGATAATAGACTTTTTTCGAAAACGACCGCGTTTGTTGAGAATTTGTCGGAAATCGTTAATGATCTTTGACAAATCGAAATTGGCAAAAAAAAAACGCAAAAATTTCAAAACGACGAATCGCGCAACGAAAACAAGCAACGCGCGGAGGAAAAAATGTATTCGGTCGTGTTTGTTACGAACGATGGCACGAACCTTCGAGTTTTCCCTGAAAACACTCGGCCACGTATTGCAACAGCGTAGTCGACATTTTTGAGCGATGCGATTCATAAATATCCGGGTTCGGGTATACCTCAAATCTCTCGTTGACGAAAAACAAAGGAAAGAAGGAAATCGAGTGAGGGAAATAATTGAAAACAAGGGGACAGCACTGCTGGCACTTTCGAGAGAGACGCGATATTTCGATGGAACTTTGAGCGTCGACGAATCATCGTCGCGACGACGAGCGTGCCTCGTTATCGCCTTTGTTCGTCAATGTCCTCTCTGTACTGGAAGACTTTGCGCGGCAATGACAAAAACGACGATTATTACGGAGAACTCGAGCGCGCGACGAGTGAAAAGAAAAACGATCGAGAGATCGCTCGTGTTTTTCATGCCCATGTTGTGAAAAAATCGTTTCGCCAACGACGCGTCGCGGCAAATACGCGAGGTCAACGATCATCCCGCGTGATCCCGAATATTCGTCGCACTCGGAAGCGACGAAAGTTCCATTTTTGTTTTCCCTGCGATCGTCTCCTCCATCTCCCCCCACCCCAGGAATAATTCTCGATTATTCTCTCGACGTCGAAGTACGAGCTTCGCGATTTTGGCGGTGAAGCAGAGGTTAAAGTCGATGTGTGTGTTTTTTTTGTCTCCTGCTTCTCTATTTACGTTTACGAGACTACCGCGGAACGATGCGAACGAACGGGGTAAAGAATTGGCAGTGAGAGCACCAGCAGCACCACCACCGCCACCAACGGTACAGCGGGGTGACCGAGGGTGACTGCTCGTGTGCGTGTCATGCGCAAAAGCTGTAAGCCCCTCGCGCGCTACCCCCACTCCGCTCGCGCGACTGTTTCTTTCGCGAGCGACGCGCGCGCCGTGCGGCAGTTCGAGCGTCGCCCGCTAGAGCGCATGGGCGAGCGCGTTTAAAGGGCTCGTCTCGTTGTCAGCCGAGAGTCTCGCTCCGCCGCAGAGTGGGACGAGTCTGTGCGAATCTTTGCGAGCACTCTGGTGAACGTTCCACAAAAGGCTCCAGCTGGTTCCAGCTGAGCGAGTATACATATAGCGATGACCGCCCCCCCCCTATCCACGCTCGCCGTCCAACGTTGTTGCGTTTGTTTCCTTCGTGGCCTTTGAGGCGCAGCATCGCGGGCGATATACCGCTTCAGAATCCGATAATTACAATTTCTTCGATATACCGGATGTTTTTGGAAATGCGAAGTCGTTGGACAACTTTTTAAAAATTCGAGAAAATTCTATTTTGAAATTTCAAGGTGATATTTCAATTTGAATCATTCCAATGAAGACAAATTATGTGGTCGTCGGGAAGACATACAAATGTACCCATTTCGTGTACATTCAGGTCCAGACGCGAATAGACTAATTCTGACAATTCTAGAGCGCGTCTCTCGCGCTCTCATGCCCGCATGATCGAAGCCTTTGCGTGTGAGGACCACTGGAGACCGTCTGTTAGCTCCCTCTCCCTCTACATTTTATATATATATGATTGAGCACGAGATAATTGTTCGGAATGCATGAACCGTCCGTTATTAGCGCTCCTCGGTTGGTCACGTGGGCACAAGAGAGCCTACTGGCCATTCTCCAAACGTCCGACAATAACAGATTTAAAGGGACAAACATAACCTGATGTATACGCCGAGAACGAGATGATAATATTATGTTTGGATTCGTCATCGAAACTACCGTATATAGTATACATATACACACTGACGTCCAAAAGTTCCCGGACAAGGGTACCCAATGATAAACAATAAAGATGAAACGTTTTTTTTTCCTGACTCATCGTCGAAACTTCTGGCTTCTGGATAGCTTGGGAAAAACGTCGTGAGGATAATTCGGCCGCCTCGTACCGAACGAAACGTCTCGTTTTTGAGGTTACTGTATCAATGCACGACAATGGACAAACTTTTGGACGGCGGTGTACATTACATCGCTGTGACATCGTGATGATTCGTCTTTGCCACGATAGAACGATGTACAATACGGATGTTCGCTCGTTGAATCGCGAGCGATGAAAAGTTGCGAAATATTCCGCCAGATGGAGCCACCGGCGCGTAGAAAAATCGAGTTGATAATAAGAATCGTTGACGTCGTTGTCATTATGCACTAATCGTACTCCGAGGATAGACATCTCTATGTACGGTACGTCCCCACCCTGGTCGGTATACAAAAACGCCATTCTATTTCCAGAAAGCCGTCAAAAGTTCTGTACAAGTATACACATGTGTAGATGGGTTCGCTCTCGTCGTCGGGAGAACCCGAGAGTGTGAAAGAAAGAAAGACAGAAAAAGCAAGGGAGATAGAGGGCTCTCGGGTTTCACACGAGAATCGGAAGTCTCCAGAGTCGAATTCCAAAAGTGGCTAGCAACGCACACTCGCGTTTGTTTTTGTTTTGTTTATTTTTTTGTCTCTCGCTCGTCAAAGGGTCAATCGCTGAGGATCTCGAAACAGATTTAATATCATTTAAACGAGAAGCAAGCTGACATTGAAATAGTGGTTTTTTTAGGTTAACCGTAAGATATATTTTCTCGGGTAGTCAGTTTTTAGTGAATGATTCTTTGTAATTAGCGATAATGCATTTGCCCATGAAACGTACAGTCGACGCTCTCTATCGGTAACCGCGCGTGCTGTCCTTTCTTGTTCCGATCAACTTTCTCCTTATCACCGCCAGTCGCGCTGCCTGCGCGCATGCGCGGTACTCAAAACTCGCAAGGAGTGGGGGAGAGAAAGGAAGCCAGGCGTTGGGAACAAAGCAATGGAGGGGTGCCATCAATTTTATAATTTTAAAATATATCATTTATAATTATAATGTACAATACATTTTTTAGAAGAAAAAAGATCCAGCCAAGTTTTTGTAGAGCTATGAAAAAGACGGGAACGAAAGTTTAATGCATGAGGAGCATCTAAGATGCTTAAAAATACAGCTTGAGAGCACGCAATGGTAGTAATTGAGGAATAAAAGATATTTCTCAAAATAAACGATGAATCTTATTAAAACGTTGCCCGTCATCGTGTTTCCTGAATTTTTATAGAATTGATCGTAAAGAAAACACCTTTGGCGCGACAACTGCTTTGAGGTGCAGTGTGATATCGGACGGTCGCATCGGTAAGTGCGATCAGTGCGAACTCTGGTGTTGATTTTGCTAACATTTTCTGCGAGATCGGACCAATTTCGTCACGATTCTTCGTGTCATTCTCGAGACATATGCGTACGAAGTTTCAAAGTCGGCAGCAGATAGTCTGCCTGCATCGTTCCGACAGATCGAAAGGAATTTGGTGAACCGAAGAGAATAAGTTGAAAAGAACGTCGACTGTATGCTAATCGTTTGTACGCGCTTATTATTGGAAAATTACACGAGGTCCGATTGTGAGAGTGCTTCGCTCTCTCTCTCTCTCTCTCTCTGCTATCGTGTCTGCGCTGGTCATAACGTGGCGTTTACGTACACGACGGGCAGACGTTTTATAGGCCGTCATCTCTATTGCGCAACACGCGCGCCGTGACACGTGCAACGCAGCGGCAATGGCGCGTGTACACAGCGCGCTGGCGATGCGCGAGGACGCTCGCGCGCACCAAAACAACCGCAAACACGATTTCCCGTATATTACTTTATTATGAAAGCGAGACAATCGTTTAGAGTGTGATAATAACAACAAAGAGAGAGAAAAAAGCAAGTCCACGAGTCCGATATACGAGGGTGGAAAGAAGATATCGTGTCAAGGCTGTTTTCTCTATATTGATCGAAGCGAACTTGCGTATTACGGCCATGAATTTCCACGAGTGCGAGGAAAACATTGAGCGACTCGGAAAAAAACATTAATTTTCGTGTTTTTTTTCTTTTCTAAATCGAAATTTTATTGCCTCAGGAAAATTAGCGTTTCGGGAGATAAATATTCGAGTCTCTTTGTCCTTGCGCGGATCGAACCTTGAGCCGATCGCGTTGCAGGGATTTTCCGTTTGCTCGACAGAGTCTTTGTCGGAAGACTCGGTGTATCCGAGGTCAGCTGTGCGCGGAAAAGCTGGCCCGCGGCCTCTCTCCCCGCGGAAAGATACGACGGAGAAAAATATGTATACACGCGCGACACACACACAGCTGGTCCGAGGTGATGGCCAACGAGACTAGCCAAGATGGCGTCTCCGTCGTCCGAACAGCTGATCGCGTAACACGCGGTCGACGCGCGAACTAAATCTTGGCGAGCGACCGCCGCGTTCGATTGGCATTCCGACGCGATTTCGCGTCGCACGACTCGAAGATTTCGCATCTTTCGATTTCGTTTCCAACATCCGGTTCGATGATTTCGAGAAATTCGAGAAAGAAGAAAGAAAACTCTCGATCTCGAAATTCTCGAATTATTCGTCAAAACGAACGAGTATAATCGGAGAGTCGGAATTGTTCGATTCGATGCGCGTATGCGCCACCGCGCATGCGCCGAACGATATCAGCGGGAAGACACCTATACGAACGTGAAATTCCCTAGACGAGGGGTATTTCCCAACTGGCGTGTTTTTTGAGAGGTTCGGAAAGAAATATCTCGCCTCGTGTTTCTCTTTGGTGCACTTGTCCCGAGTGGTGTGCATGACAATGCCATGTTCGAGCGTATATTTATGTATTTCTCGCAAGTACACGTGTTCAAACGGAATCAAGTGGAACTCGAACGCGGCATATGGCTCGAGTGAATGCAACCTTTTTAGTTGTGACCAAAGTGGACCACAGCTATACAACTACCGCGCACAGTCGTAAAATTCAAACGCAAACAACGTCGTCCGCGTGAAACGCGAGAGTCGATTATGAAGAATCAATATGCGACCAATTACGCTCCTTAAATGATTCTCCTGATGCTCGCATCGACACTGCTGTACACTGATGATAACCGTTTTCATTATAAATATCAATTGTTAAAATTACACTAATCATAAATTTCTTCATCATTATATACGTTAGCTGGAAAAATTCAATTTTTAATTCATTCAAAGCGCATTACTGCCGTAATTTTCTATTCACAGCAAAGTATTATCATGATTTCTTTTACCACGTGGTTAAAGTTTACCTCGCCAGGCACTTTCACCCGCAGCTCGCGTAATTGTCCCGGGAACAACAGAGACGCGTATACATACACTCCACGATATATTACGAAATCATTCACCCACACTTGACGCAATGATACGTTATCAGAAAATTTCGATACAATTTTCCAACAAAGTGTCAGGACCGTTAAAATCAGTACAACTTATTTCCACGAGTTTTCGTGCTTTTTCGCGTTGCAACGAATTACGAGTGCGGTTTTTCCAAAGCTGACTTTTTTCCCTCGAATATGCCCTACCAAATCACATTACTGTATAGTTGCATCGAGTGCAATGTTGAAAAAAAAAACCTCGAAAATTTTTCAAATGCCATCAAGCTCATGTCAATAAATAACGATATTTTTCTCATTTACTCGATCGATCTTCGGTAGACCGTAGTTTTTACGTTTTTCCTCTATTATTATTACGTACACGAAATTTTGAAAAACACGTTTCTGGACGTAACGATGACGATTCGAAGCATACCGGAGTGAAAAGAGCCAACGTGGAAAAAACTTTGGACACCCTAATATCGAGCTCGAGACTCTCGATCGCGAGGCAACGATATAGAATTCGCGTTTTACAGAATCGGTATATAAGCACCGCGAGCGTACGCGCGAAAAATCGCGACCGCAGAGTCGAAATGTGTCCTTTCACTCCGGGTGTAAAAAAAAAAAGAAACATAAAAATAAAACAATAATTCAAGCGCTATGAATTGCGAGATCGCGAGAAAGGCGCGCGTGCATTTATTTTTGTACCCCGTTCGATGTACAGGGCGTTCCCATTAGAATGTTTTCGTCATTATTATCGTTATCGTTGATCGATTAAATTGGCGCGGAAGAAAAATTGTCAAATATGCGCCATTTTTTTTCGAAATGTGTCCTTTTACTCCGGGTGTAAAAAAAAAGAAAAATAAAAATAAAACAATAATTCAAGCGCTATGAATTGCGAGATCGCGAGAAAGGCGCGCGTTCATTTATTTTTGTACCCCGTTCGATGTACAGGGCGTTCCCATTAGAATGTTTTCGTCATTATTATCGTTATCGTTGATCGATTAAATTGGCGCGGAAGAAAAATTGTCAAATATGCGCCATTTTTTTTCGAAATGTGTCCTTTTACTCCGGGTGTAAAAAAAAAGAAAAATAAAAATAAAACAATAATTCAAGCGCTATGAATTGCGAGATCGCGAGAAAGGCGCGCGTTCATTTATTTTTGTACCCCGTTCGATGTACAGGGCGTTCCCATTAGAATGTTTTCGTCATTATTATCGTTATCGTTGATCGATTAAATTGGCGCGGAAGAAAAATTGTCAAATATGCGCCATTTTTTTTCGAAATGTGTCCTTTTACTCCGGGTGTAAAAAAAAAGAAAAATAAAAATAAAACAATAATTCAAGCGCTATGAATTGCGAGATCGCGAGAAAGGCGCGCGTTCATTTATTTTTGTACCCCGTTCGATGTACAGGGCGTTCCCATTAGAATGTTTTCGTCATTATTATCGTTATCGTTGATCGATTAAATTGGCGCGGAAGAAAAATTGTCAAATATGCGCCATTTTTTTTCGAAATGTGTCCTTTTACTCCGGGTGTAAAAAAAAAGAAAAATAAAAATAAAACAATAATTCAAGCGCTATGAATCGCGAGATCGCGAGAAAGGCGCGCGTTCATTTATTTTTGTACCCCGTTCGATGTACAGGGCGTTCCCATTAGAATGTTTTCGTCATTATTATCGTTATCGTTGATCGATTAAATTGGCGCGGAAGAAAAATTGTCAAATATGCGCCATTTTTTTTCGAAATGTGTCCTTTTACTCCGGGTGTAAAAAAAAAGAAAAATAAAAATAAAACAATAATTCAAGCGCTATGAATTGCGAGATCGCGAGAAAGGCGCGCGTGCATTTATTTTTGTACCCCGTTCGATGTACAGGGCGTTCCCATTAGAATGTTTTCGTCATTATTATCGTTATCGTTGATCGATTAAATTGGCGCGGAAAAAAAGTTGTCAAACATGCACCATTTTGTTCGATTCTCATTTCGGAGCAATAAATAAAACGAACGCAAAATCCATAGAATCTTACGATTTTCCATCTTTTTTCCGAAAAGAAAAAAAAAGAAAAAAAAAGTTGCTCCGAAATGAAATTTCATTTCGGAGCAACTTTTTTTTTCTCGAACAACGAACACCGTAAATTTTGTTTTTCTTTTTTTTTTTTTTTAAATTGAGCGTCTCGTGTGTTCAATCGCGATTGAAAATAAACTAAACGTGATTTTGCGCGAGCAGAATTATAATACGCGTGTGTACATTTTATTGCGTGTACGCAAAGCGTGTTTCAAGCTGCGCTCTTTGTTTTTTTATTTTTTTTCATAAAATTGACGAGTGCGGCGAGTAAATTCGACCGCAACTTTTGCCAGCGGGCAGGCACCTTATCGTATCGTTCCTGTCGGAAACGCTGATCGGAAAAAATTACCCGATGGTGTACTCGTGTGCGAAATAATCGTGCGCGAGTTTCAAAACGTTTTAGAAAGTCGCGCATATTTTTGTACCCTCGCGGAGAGGCGAAAATCGACTCGCAAGCAGCGAACGAGTTTTTTTTCTCGATTCTTTCGCCTTTTTTCCTCTCTCGCGCGTCCGATACGGCGCGATTATGAAATCAGCTGATTTCCTTCGTACTCGCCTTGCGTTTCATTCAAATCGCGTCTTTTCGGTCAATTATTCAATACCTCTTTAACACCGCACAATACGATCGATCCATTATCGAATTTTATTCCTTCGAAATGGACCGGAAATGAAAACGAATTTTTCGCGTAAATAATTTTTTATCATTTTTCCATCGTCGATTGTACAACTGTACCACGAAAATCGTAGAAAGTCGATAAAAAAAGGTTGATTAAGGATGTTTCCGAGGGAAATAGCGACGAAAATGGAAAATGCACATTTCCGCGGATTTTTGGCGATATTTTGAAAAAAAAAAAAAAATGTTAAAAATTCGGCAAAAAGTATTCCCCGGATATAATTTTCCTCGCGCGGGAAATGAATATTAGAGCAAGTATTTGAGAGAGTCGATAAGAAAAAGGTCGATTAAGGACGTTTCCGAGGGAAATAGCGACGAAAATGGAAAATGCAAATTTCCGCGGATTTTTGGCGATATTTTGAAAATCGGAAAAGAGAAATGGAATAATGATCGACGAATTGTTGAAAAAAAAAAAAAGTGAAAAATTCGACAAAAAATATTCGCCGGATATAATTTTCCTCGAGCGGGAAATGAATATTTGAGCAAGTATTTGAGAGAGTCGGTAAGAAAAAGGTCGATTAAGGACGTTTCCGAGGGAAATAGCGACGAAAATGGAAAATGCAAATTTCCGCGGATTTTTGGCGATATTTTGAAAATCGGAAAAGAGAAATGGAATAATGATCGACGAATTGTTGAAAAAAAAAAAGTGAAAAATTCGACAAAAAATATTCGCCGGCTATAATTTTTCTCGCGCGGGAAATGAATATTTGAGCAAGTATTTGAGAGAGTCGATAAGAAAAAGGTCGATTAAGGACGTTTCCGAGGGAAATAGCGACGAAAACAGAAAATGCACTTTTCCGCGGATTTTTGGCGATATTTTGAAAATCGGAAAAGAGAAATGGAATAATGATCGACGAATTGTTGAAAAAAAAAAAAAGTGAAAAATTCCGCAAAAAATATTCGCCGGCTATAATTTTCCTCGCGCGGGAAATGAATATTTGAGCAAGTATTTGAGAGAGTCGGTAAGAAAAAGGTCGATTAAGGATGTTTCCGAGGGAAATAGCGACGAAAATGGAAAATGCAAATTTCCGCGGATTTTTGGCGATATTTTGAAAATCGGAAAAGAGAAATGGAATAATGATCGACGAATTGTTGAAAAAAAAAAAAAGTGAAAAATTCGACAAAAAATATTCGCCGGATATAATTTTCCTCGCGCGGGAAATGAATATTTGAGCAAGTATTTGAGAGAGTCGGTAAGAAAAAGGTCGATTAAGGATGTTTCCGAGGGAAATAGCGACGAAAATAGAAAACGCACTTTTCCGCGGATTTTTGGCGATATTTTGAAAATCGGAAAAGAGAAATGGAATAATGATCGACGAATTGTTGAAAAAAAAAAAAAGTGAAAAATTCCGCAAAAAATATTCGCCGGCTATAATTTTCCTCTCGCGGGAAATGAATATTTGAGCAAATAGATCTTGACGTACGACGGGCCAAGAGGGATCTCGGGCTCGATATAAATTTTATATTTACGCGACCCTGTCCTTGAGCGGCAATTGAATCTCAATATCGTAATGAAAAAACTAATAATATACTCAACCTCCGTTCGAGACACGGATTCACCGAGCGAGTGAGAGATAATTATAATTGCAGAAGGAAAAAGCACGTCGAGCCTCTTGAGCGCACGTCGTTATCGACGTTGTCGTCACGTTTTTTTTTTGCCCCTCCGATTATACACGCGACGCGTTCTCTCGTAAGGTCTTTTCGAAATAAAACGGAAATTTCTATCATCGTTCTGCATCGGGTCGTCGATCGTTAAATTCGCAACGACGAATTTATCGCAATAATTTGCATATCGTAATTATTATTTTCCATTAGTTTTGAAAAACAGCGTTGGAGAGTGACGGAATTTTAAATAGCAATTTTTTTCTTTGGAATATCGAGGAATCGAGGCGATATGAAACATGGGGTCGATTCTGCATTGAACGCCTTATACATAGTTTTTTTATTTCGTTATTAATGTCGTAATTTTTTTTTTTACGAATATCATAAATCGAGGCGAGATAAAATATTTCGGGTCGATTTTGCATAGAACGTCTTATACACAAATTCAGACGCCAGTGGTAAAAAAAATAGCATTTATATTCTGATTATATTTATATCGATATATTTTGCTAAAAGAGATATTTTTTATAATCGAAGAGAGGAAAAAACACGTCGAGCCTCTCGAACGTGTCGTCATCGACGTCGTCGTCGTAGTGTTGTTTTTCTTCCTGCTTGTGTACGCGACGCGTTCTCCCGGAAGGTCTTTTTGGAATGAAAAAGAACATCGTAAACTCAAAACGACGAATTTACAACGATAATTTGCATATCGTCGTTATCATGATTGTTATTTTCAATTCGTTTTGAAAAACAACGTTGGAGGGCGATGGAACTGTTTTTTTTTTTTTTTTTTGCGAAATCACAAATCGATGCTATATATTATGTGCCGTCGATTTTGCACGGAACGCCTCGTATACGAATGGCGTTCGTTTTTTAATTATATTCAATCTGACAAAAGTCAGTAACCGTCGAATTCGAGCGAAAGCAAATATCACGCTCGCGCGAGAAGGCAAACGGAATATTGCCGCGAAATTCGGTCCTTCTTTATCGACTGATCGGACAATGAACACGTCGAGAATCGCGCGATGTTTTTTCGACTAAAGATCAACTTCCGGACCCCATCAACTTTTTGTCAGAAACAAAAACAGAGGTGTTTTTAGTGCTGAAACGACGAAACTCGTTTTTCCTCAAAACACCCACGATAATATACGCGGGCTTCTCGATTCACGCGATACTTCCGCGTGCGCATCTACACGCGCACGCACTCGCGTATCGCGCGGTTATAGCGGATGAGAAACTCGTTTGAATTACGCGTAATACATATAGTTACGCAAGTGGCCGCATGTATATATAGTACGTGGAGGCGACACTGCGGTGCAACGCTTGCCGTAAAAATGTGTATACGTGCAGCGCAAACGGTGCGGTCGGTAATTACGCCGTTTCTCGCGAGCGTTTAAACCGATCGGTGGAAATTCGTCAAAAGCGAAGAACGAAAAGAGAAAAAAGCGACCTTGAGGAGGTAGAAAAAAACGAAAAGTGACGAAATACCCGCTGTAAGCGACGTTACGAGCAGGCTCTTTGAAGGTGGCGCTAATTGAGGTTTAATTTGGGGTACACGACAATTCGATGGAAAAACTTTTTGTTTGGCTTTCGTCGACGAATTATCATTGTTATTATTATTATTATTGTATACAGAGTGGACGATTAATCACGGTTACTTCGAGGGCGTCCTACTTTAGCCTGCTTTAGCCATCCATATACCGGTCGTACCGGAATTTTCACAAAACTGGGTCGACCGTTGAACGACAAATCCGCAGTCGGGCGGGGGGTCACGTGGGGTGGGTTTGTTTTCATCCGTAGCGCGTTTGCGTGTGTGCATCCCGGACGATGTACCATCCCGGGGTATCGCTCAATTTACACGTATATACACACGCGGACGTGTGCCTGGTGTCCGTGTAATCGCGCGTCCTTTCCCAAATGGGACAAACCGGAAACCGCGTATATGTAGCGTCCGCGTGTGTCTGAAAAATCAATCGTGTTGCTATCGCGTCGATTTCCCTATCGTATGGCGTGATTATTCTTGTCATTGCGTTCATAACCTAACTTTTTTGCAACGACGAGAACATCGACACTTGTTATTATTATTATTGTTACTATTATTATTATTATATAATATAACAAATATCATATATTTTTTATATATTATAGTATATACTGTCGTTGTTATTATTATTGTTATTTGGGACGTTCTTATTTGAAAATCGTGTGACGCGATATACACGGATTTCGGCCATTTCGGGGCGCAAGTGTGGAGCGTACACACGGTGGGTAACGTACCGATTGCGGGGAAAAGGCCGAGGTATGCTATGTATATGTGTAGATTAGAACGCAAAGGAGGAAGTGGACAAATGCCCTCGCGCTAAGGGAGAGCAACGGCAGCATCAGCAGGGATAAAGAGGGAGAACAAAGAGGAAGTCTCTCGAAAGGGGTAATGAGGACGTTTGGTGGGAGATTGATGACGCGGGGAACAGGGAGGGAGGGGGGGGCAGTAGAAGGGGTCAGAGCGGATCTAGGTTACCTGCATATTATGCAACCAACACAGTCACATCTGGGATGAGGGGAGGGGGAAGGCTCCATCTATACGTACAAACCTGCATGACGACCGTACATCGAACATCGCGCGTGTCTATTGTGCACTATTTTACCGACGCGCACAATTCGCAAACATGTTTCCCCGTGTATATATATATCATTTTAGTTTTAGTTGTTTTTTTTTCAAACAAAAGCCATCTGTAAAATATTTTTAGGTACAAAAACAGTCGTAGCGCGAAAAAAGGTCTTTCGACGAGTTTAACGCGTTATCGTATGCGCATCAAAAGTGCCGAAACAGTGGCAAATTTTATATTCGTTACATTCGCCATACGAGAATAAACGAACGATAAGCTCCCAGGTGCCGGAAAGTGTGTCGATTCAGTCATTGATTGAATATTCCGCTAGATACATCCGGTGGGTTTAAACATTTTTTTTATTCTAAAATTTTTTCGAGAATTCTGAAATTTTTCGAGAATTCTAAAAAATTTCGGGAATTCTAAAATTTTTCGAGAATTCTAAAATTTTTCGAAAATTCTAAAAATTTTCGAAAATTCTAAAATTTTTCGAAAATTCGAAAATTCTTCATTGTTTTTGCGACAAGTTTCGAGTGAAAAGCAACTGCGCCTTTTCGCGGACACCCAAAGCGTCGCAGAACAAAGAAAAATAACATTGCGGTAACACGAATGCGTGGGCAATTACGCTCGTTGGAGTTTCGCTAAAACGAGAGTACGCGCACGGTATATCGAGCAGCACGCGCCTGGTACACACACGAATCTTTCGTATCGCTCCGCGCCGAGACGAGTCTAAAAATGGACCGCGTCGATATTTAATTACGAAATCAAGCGGGAAATTTTTCTACCCAATTTCCCAAACTTTGCCTAAAACTGAGAGAAAAACAGACGATTCTCCGTCAGTTTCATTTTTTTCGGAAATTATTCAGCTACGCGATTTCGTACAATTTTTCGTGTACATCAAATTTCACGAATACCGACGCCAAAGTCGATCGGAGAGAGCGAGAGAGAGAGAGAGAAAAAAAAACGTTTGTTTTAGCGCAATGTGCCTTAGATTGACGTAGGTCCCGTGCAAAATGAAAAAAAAATTGTGCGAGGAGAGTCAGTTCGACGGTACATGGACCGTGTGTTGTGGCGTGACGTAATCTTCGAGTAGCCAGCGGAGTCAGTCATATTCGTTTGTTTATCTCCTTCTTTTTCCCGATAGTCCGCGGAGAGCGAGAGATATTTTGAATAAATAAGATAACATTTTTCGTTCCTCGTTTTAGAGAATTTTTATCTCAAATCGCTCTATTACAACTTTGAAAACTTTCGTTTCGACGTATGTGGCTATAATTATAATATATACTATCATTATTTTAACGAAAAAAAAACTTCGGTAAAATGGATATTTCGTAAACTTCGAAATATCGTTTCTTTGGTGTAAAAGAAAAAGCATCGGTTGTTTTCCTTTGCTCATGTGGGTCAAGTCGGTCCGCGCGAGAGTGCGCTGCTGTACGCGATGAATCAAGTGTGTGTGTGAGTGTAGGAAAAACTTGCGCCCACCGAGTCCATAGACGCGCTCATAGATCGAGATTATTTTTCCAACCGTTCGTAGAGATTCAAGCAGCATCTTTATCCGCCACTTTCTCACTCTCGATCTAGCCCCCCCCCCCTCTCTGTCTCTCTCTATCTCCTCGTCTCCTCGCGCATCTATGAATCTACTTTTTCCATGACCTTAATTCGACGTAAATCCTGGGAATATTTCGCGTGAGCCTCGTAACTGTTTTATCGACCGCGCGAGCGAACGAAAGGTCAACGAAAAACGGGAAATTGCATTTAAAAATTTTCGAAAAATTCCGTTTTGAATTCGTCGTTCGTCCAGTGAAAATGAAGAAAAAAACGAACGACGAATAATCTACAAAGATTCGTCATGAATTTCGTTCGAAAAAGTCCCGGCGATATTCGGAAGAACGTTGAACGTTGGAACAAAGGTTCAACGAGATATTTCAAACGGATTATTTTTCGTTAATCACATCGACAAAACGAGTTTTCGACGATTTTACCGTGAAAATATCATCGTTCCGTTCGGCGCGTGCGCGCGATTATTCAGCTCTCCGCTGACGTTTCGGGGTTACACGCGTTTTCACGGTGTGTAGAGAAAAATTCATCGTTTTGTATCGCTTTCGGATAATGCGCACGCACTTGAAAACAGCGAGAAAGACGATAAAGTTTACGAAAAGAAAATCCGCCTCTTTCGATTTCCTCGTATCGGAGATTTCGTCAATTACATCGATGAGACGGAGGAAGGAAAGAAAAAAAAACAAAAACTCCGCCTGAAAAGCGGAATAAAAAGGAACTACTTTGGAGAACGCGAATTTCCAGCGGTTGGCTAGAAAAATCGCGACGTACGCGAGACACCGACGAGCACGTTGAATCTCAATGGAAATGATGCTTCAAAAATTGTCGAAGATTTTCAAAATTTCGACAAAAATGTTCGTTCGTTACTTTTCGATGAGCTCGAGCTCATCCGAAGGATTCCAGAATGTTCTAATAGCGTCGTTTATGAAAAATAAGTCGGTCAGTTTTTCTTTTTTTTTTCAAAAAATTCATAATTCTCCGAAAAAATTGCGGAAATATCCGAAGAAAGAAACGACGGAATTTGAATCGTAGTGGTGCCAATTATAAGTTTCCCTACGACGACGAAAAACTCGCGTTTTTTTCCGAACAGCAGCGGCGATACCATTCGTCGGGATGGCAATATCGATTTTTTAAGGTTAGGGTATCGAGTGTGGTCAAGATTGCCACTTTTTTCCCCGTCAAGATTGGCAAATATCGCAGTTACAGCGCCCTCTTACGGGCAGAAAATTCGCCAATCATCGAGGATAATCATTCATCCCCGAGCGTTGTCAAACTTCAATTCTCTTTTTTCCCCCGAATCCCCGCGCCCCTATCGTGTATTTCGCGAAACGAACAAAGCGATTCGACGATAGACGATAACCCACTCCGCTCAGCCTCGAACCATTTTTGCCATCGTTCTTTCAACGTTTTTGGCTCGGTTCGTCATTTTTCAAAATTTTTCGTCATTACCTCTTTGTTTTTCGTCTCTACCACTCTCAAGTTCGACGGGAATGTCAATAAAGTGGAAAAACTTCGGAATGATTTTTTGCGATGACGAAAAAAAGAAGACATTGTTCTTCCCCTTTGTTCGAGGGTATATTTTGCGGCCCAATCGTAATTGGGCAATTGGAAATTCAAATTCGAAAAATCAACGACGGAGAGAGAAGAAAAATCGAAATAATATGATCGTCCGGTATCTGAATATATTTTTTAAAAATTATTTTATCGTTACTATTGTTATTATTGATTTTCCCAAAGATTTTTCCACGCGTGAGGAAAAACCTTTGAGCAACTGCGCAAAGATCCTTTGTCGCGTCGACCTCCGGATTTTCCGTGCTCCGAGCGCTCCCGTATAATCGCGAGACGTAAAATGAATTTGATGAAATGAGAAAAAAGGTTTCTTTTATTCGACTCACCGAGTTTCGTATCAGCCAACAGAAGCGAGGAGAAGGATCCGACACACGAGTCCGGGAGTCTTGTTCCCTTTTAAGGGTCAAATGATTCTATCTGGCCCCATGTCACGGCTAACCTTTCCCAACGTTGCTCGACTCTCTTTCTTTGTCCCTATCGGATATCGTCTCTGATTTTCGCTCGCTCTCTCTCTGTCTCTTCAATCGCACGGAGAACGACACGCACAGCTGTTTATTGCAAAATCATCAAAAATCAGCGTACCGCAAAGCTCGCGAATCTCTCCGAGTCAATTACATCGTCGTTGTTCCCGCAGAGATTATTCATCGAGGTTCGTTTCGTTGTAATAAAGGCAAACACGAACGGAAATCTTTACGTTCGCTGAGGTAAGGAAAAAGAAAGAAAAAAAAAAGTCGAACGAACCAACGAGCTAAACAACGGCGAGCGCCATACACACTTCCCACAACCGTACAGACCGACGGTCTGTTGCCAACTGATTCGTGTGTGACAGCTCCGGCGGACGGGCCTACCCACGAGTCTCAACTCCGATCGTCGAAAAGTTACTAGACGCGCGCGGCGCTCGCGCTGGCTTCTTTCCTTTGTTAATCTTTTTTCTCACGCGTTTTGCGACAAACGCGTGCATTCTTTGCAAAGACGACGAAGCTCATTTCGTATGGAAACGGACGTAAATCCGTTTCTACGTTTTGGGAGAGAAATTGTCGCACTGACGAGAGAAAAAAATTGCAGCACGAACGCTGGCTCGAGTGCGCCCCATTGATTTTCGCTTACCCGTGTGATATCGGAGCTCGCGGATCACGGTCAAATTGGACCGATTCTTTTGTAAGATTCTCCGAAACGTTGGATGACAAAAATTGATACTCGTTTGTTGATTATTCGCGAATAAAACGCTGGAAAATGCGAACTTTGAGGTCGGTGGGGCGCTAGTGTTTCTCGTAAGAGGCTGGCGACACTGCCGATCATATGTTCGTCAGCTGTGCTGCCTCTTATCGCGGATTCGCAGGTGCGCGTCGATAAGAGACAAAACCCCGGGCACTCGAGACAAATTTCGAAATATCGTTTCTTTTAACTTTTGCGGAAAAAAATTTGAATACGAAGTCGAGAATGTCGATTCGTTTGAAGAATAAAATAAAAGAGGTCAAAGTCTGAAAAAAAAGAAACTCTCCTTCTAATGACGATTCTTTATGAAGTAACTTTATTTACAAATAATATTGATATTCCGTTACAAAATTCTCTCGCAGACCCGTGCGCAAACGATCGCCAGATAACACGGCAAAAGAAAAGGACAACGAAGATTAAAAATGTCTATCGTACAGATTTTTTTGTTTTTCTCTTTAGGAACGACGGTTGACATTTTTTTTCATTCGATTTTCGTTACATCATGTTTGTCGCGTCGGATCATTTTTTGCCAGACTTTTTGATTCCTCCTGTGACGAGAGGTCCTCTCTGGCCAGCTTTTTTTGCCGCTTCGGCTATAGCTTTTTGCTGCTCTTTTTGCTTCTGTTTAAACGCGATATCCTCGTCGTCCAATTCCTTCGCATCTTTTTTCGGCGCCTTCAGCGGCTTCTTTTTTCCACCCTCCCGGCTGGACATTCTGAAAATTTCTCCGGTAAGCTCGATTCTCGGATCGTGTTTATGTTTTTTATTCCATAAATTTGATGGACGAGTTAAAAGATCGAATTGCAGTTCTCGCATAGACAGTGACACGAAAGCATAGAGGTTATGTACGTTCCGAGATCGAGAGGAGAGAAGCTAAAATTCGTCGATTCAATCACGGTTTATTCCATTACGAGGAAAAGTCTGTTGAATTGAGATACAAGCTCTAATGTCCGAAAAAGGTCTATGTAATCGTTTTATTTCCACGAGATTAACCGAAATAATCAAAGAACGCAGAGTGGCATGGCACGTCTCTTTTTTACCGTGAAGGTTATGAGCACCGATCTGTTTCACCGTAGCGGAGATTATTCGTAAAATTGAAGAAAAAGTTGCGGTGATCAAAGGCATCACTGCGTGACAAAGGACCACGCGGAGTAAAAAAAACTCGACTCACCCGATTGATTTTGATTATTCGTTCGAGATAAAACAATTTCCGATGATTTTTCAAACGTCAAGATCTCTCCAATCTCTCCTCTCGTATCAAAGCGGTTACGGGTTGTATGGTTTGTAATAAAAAAAACGGAGGAACACGCGTCGGTCGGAAAATGTGCGAGTGGCGCCATCTCTCGGCGATTAATCTGATTCAGCTTATTTTAGATGTAGAGTCTAAAGAGAAATACGATTTATTTTTCGTAAAGTGTACAGGCGGCTCCATCCCTTGGCGTGCGTTCAAACGTCGTTGCGGACGCAGTGGCGCCAAGTGGCGCCACTTGTCGCCGACTCGAACTAACCTAACCGTAATCTTTGATGACGAACGAGAAAATTCTTGTGACAGTGTCAAAAAAAAAGTATATATTACTCTCAATCACAATACGGATAAATACGATTTTGTTGCGTTGCATCATTGAATTCGCATCTCCGATTGATCGAATATTAAAAAAACAGCCATTATATCAAAGAATTATTCGTGATATATCGAGTTGAAAATCATGAAGTGGTTTCCCGGAAGTATAAATGACGCTGTGACAACAGCCAAGCAGCGCGAAGCGATTTTTGTCGTATTCGTCGAAGGTGAATCCGCGATAACTGACCTTTCTACCAATAATTTCAGAAAATATCGTATATTTTCGCCCCAATGCTACTTTTTTACGAATTCGGAATTTCGAGAGATTCTAACCTCACATTTTTCCACCGTACGTTCTCGTCGCGTATTCATCGCCGAATTTTTGCAAAAACGCTCTTTTCAGGGAAGGACGAAACTTCGATCGAAGCGGCTAGTGCATTAAACGCCGACGAAATTTCGTCGCGAATGGATCGCGATGAATTCGTCGCCGTCAAAGTAGAAACCGACACGGAATCTTTCAACTTTTTCAAGCAAATTTGTATCCTTTGACGTTCTTCAGTGCCAAATCTGATAGAAATTTTGAAATACAGCAAACTTTCGTATCTCGCGTAATTTCTTAACAATGAAATTTAGATAAAATAGTGCCCGTTCCGTCTCTGTTCTTCATCGGCACGAACGGCACGCCAATGGACGTCATAGCCGGAACTGTGACGACGACGATTCTGTCGAGCAGAATAGACGCTGTACTGACGGAGATTTCCAAGAAAAAAACGGACCTTTCGTCGAATTTGATAGAATCCGAGCGCCTCGCCGCGGGTACGTCCGTCGAAGACGAAAAAGCTGAAACGTCGCTCGGTAAAGAAGAGCAGGCCAAAGATGATGAAAAAACTAGCGCTATGACGCCCGAGGAGAAACTCGAAAGGGCGAAACAGCTGATGGAATTACAGAGGAGGCAAAAGATCGAGAAAGAACGGGAGGAGGAGAGGAAGCGCGAGATCGAGCGTCGAAAGTTGGGCAAAGATCTGCAATCGCTCAAGCAGAAGCAGCACGAGGCGGAAGTCAAGATGGCGCTCGATGAGAGGATGCGTGAAAAAGCGGCGGAAACCGAGGCGAGAGAGAGAGTACGCCGGCAAATAGCTCAGGACAAATTGGAGCGGAAAGAACGAGAAACGGCGTTGCAGGTTTTTCATCGTTCGATAATTTCCTTCGGAGTCAAAAACCGAATAATCCCGGAACTTTTTCGTGCTCTAAAAACGCCGGGTGTTTTTCCCTCGTTTTTTCTTTCAGCGAAAAACGGCGAACGAGGAGGACGAGACTCTGCAGCGGGAAAGGGCGGAGGCGTCGTCTTCGGGAAGTTCCGGCAACGACTCGACGACCGCTCGTATACAATTTCGTCTCCCGATCGGTCCTCCGCACACAGGGAAATTCGAGGCCGCGAGCACCCTCGGCTCGCTCCGCTCGTACGTTTCCAGCAACATCGAATTGCCGTTCCAGCAATTTTCCATGTCGACGACGTTCCCTCGGCGCGATCTCGCCGTCGACGACGACGGCAAGACTCTTACGGAACTCGAGCTCGTACCGACGGCGGTGATACTGATCCTGCCGGTCAAAAATGTAATTGAATCTCACTTCTCATTCCTGAAAAAGAATCAAACAAGCGTAAATATCATCGAAACAATGAGATCGCTCAAAAAAGGTCGCGTTTTTTATGAAAATCCGCGTAAAATTCGATGAAAATACGAGTGGAACGCGCATCTTCGCGTACTTATCGTCGATATGCAAGAGCGAGAGGGGAAAAGTTACACGAAAGAGTGAGTGTGCGGTAGAATACACATTTTCGGAGGAAAAAAATCCAAGGTTTCGAACATTCGTAAACGATTCGTTGTTAATCGATTGATCAAAGTTTCATCGAGTATCTGGATAAATCGCTGAAGAATTCAACCTCGCAACGCGAATTTCGAATCTGTGCTTTTCCGGTTTCCCATGTCGTTATTTTTTCTGCTTTTCCGTCTCTTTCCAGGCCAAGACGACGACAGTGGTGACGTCATCCGGCAACGTTGGTTTCGTTTCGCGCTTCGTGTGGGCTCTTTTCGCTCCCATCCTGTCGATTTACAACTACGCGATGAGTTACTTCGGCGGTGCCGCCGCGACGCCGAGGGAGCCCCGAGAAAATGACGCGGATCCTTCCGCCAACGCGGGCTCCAACGAGAATCCCCCGAGATTCGGTCGCCTCGCCGATCAACCCTCCGGGTCGGTGATTTTTCGTACCACGGATAATTAAGTGCGAGGGAGGAAAAAAAAATTTGTGTTTTTTTCCTCTTTTCTATGAAAAAATGAAAAATAACAACGCTCGAGGTAGTTGCCTCGTCAAAAGTATTTTTCGCCCCCGGGTGTCTTGCGCGATGAAAAAAAACGGTGGAAAATTGAAAATCGAACATTTTCACCGCGTATTTTTCTACCAGCTCCGAATCAACGATGAATACACGAGGGATTTTTCGAAAAAATGTCTATAAACGAATAAATACCGTCTCGCGTAGACACGTATGCAGAAACATGTGTGATACGTAAATGGTAAAAAAAAACAATAATAACTGAAGGCCAATACCTTTCGAATACTGTTTTCGAAAATTTTTCGCGAGATAATTTTTCGTTCGAGGCTCGAGGCAACTACCTCCGGTACATCGACGCTTTTGGAGATGGAAAAAAAATGTTTGTTTTTGTGTGCTTTTTTTCTCATCGTAGCTCCATCGGGAGAAATTTATTGGGCGGCTCGGCAACCGCGATTCGCTCGCGCGGCAACGTGCACAGGCTCTATTCGGGAGGCGACGATAACGACGAGAACAATACGTGGAACGGGAATTCCACTCAACAAATGTAAAGAATACGCTTGTACATACATATATATATATCTCGTATATATATATATGTGTATATATTGATCTTATATACGCATATATGTATATATGTATTAGGGTGACCCATTTTGACCGGAAATTTTTTCTGTTTTCGACTCTCGTATGAAAATCCGTCAGTTTTTCGTGTTTGAAGAGCCCTCGAAAAAGCTTCGAAGAATGAAACATTTTTCGGAGCTCGAGAATTTCGAAAATTCCGAAAATGGGCGAAATTTGAATTTTTCCTCGTGGACTTAATCTCGCGGAGTAACCTACGTCGCGTTCGACCTTGAAACTCCACGAGAAGAAAAACTCTCGGGCGACCTTTGAATGTTTGTATTTCGAGCCAAAATTTGCCCATTTTCGGAATTTCCAAAATTCTCGAGCGAGCTCCGAAAATGTTTTGACGACCCAAATCTTTTTCGGGGGCACGCCAAATACGGAAACCTGATATATTTTCATGCGAGACTAGAACAAAAACGATTGTCGGTCAAAATGGGTCATCCTGATATATATATGTATATTATTTTTAAAAAAAATTTGTTGGATCGTAAAGTATGTTCGTCAGATTTTTTTGAGGGCCGCCAAAGCGGAAAACATAACGAACATATGTTACAATCTGACGCAATAGAATTTTTCATCGCTCAAACGTTTTTATCCTCTCGCGGAATTCGACGATACGACGGACTTCCGTTTTCGAGCTTTTCGCGAGAATGTGAATCCTTGAGAAATGAAAAACGGCCGGAAACCGAGCATTTTTCGGCAATTTTCGCGTTAAAATTCATTTCGATAATGATAACAGTAGTGAAGATGATAAATCTCGTTAATCGAAGAAAACAAACAAACGAGAAAACTGGGTGAAAATGTACAGCGATTTCGCGGACTCCTTTCTCCTCCGAAAGGAGCTGTAATTTAGTTTTTTTTCCCCATTTGCGGCGAATAAATGAACTATCGGAATGGAAGAAATTGTACGTGTCGTGGAAGGGGAAATTTGCGAAAACCGCAGTTTGGCCATTCTCACGTTGAAATTCATTTTCGCAATGATAATAATGAAGAATTATGTCACTTTGAGGGAAGAAAAAAAAGGGAAAACTGGGTAAAAATTTACAGCGATTTTTCCAACACTGTTCTTCGGCTTTCTTCTCCGACACGAACCTTCGTTCGATTTACCACTGGGAGAAGAAAAAAACGAATAAACAGAGTGAAAAAGTTGTCAAACGGAACTCAATAAATCGATCATTGGTTATCGCTCGTGTTTTCTCTCCGAAGAAATTCGAGGATACCGTAAATCTTCTTTTGAGAATTTTCACGAGAAAACAAATTATTACTCTCATTATTATCGTAAAAATTTCAGAAAAATCAGTCGATCCTGAATCTCGATTAAAAAAAAGTCGTGATTTCCTTCGTGACGATGCGCCGAGCTCGAATTCGATTTTTTATCGCGACGAACGGGCGAAAAATCGGGATGAAGAATTCGCGAAAGTCTCGTCGAAGGAATTTGAGTAAATCGAGAATCGAGACCGGAAATGGTGCCTCGGCGATTTCGTAAACATCGAATCGAGATACGAAAGGAAATTTAGCGTTCGAGGTGTCGTTCTACGGTGGTTTTTGTCCCGATGCTCGAAATCACGTGGTCGATAAATAATCATTGGGAGATCGGTCCGTCGCTTTTTTTCTCTCTATTTTTTTTCCCTCTTGAAATTCGAGTCTGTCGACGAACGTGGCGTTCCCAGGCGGGCGTCCGGAACATGACCGCGAACAACACACGTTTTAACGTCACGAACGCGAGGGTGCCGCGGGAGAGAGAGGAGAAATAAAGATTAATTGGGAGAAAGAGACGATCTTTCTCCAAATTACGATTTTTTAGGTTATTATTATTATCATCATTATGACTCGACGAGTTGACCCTCTTTCAGCACGTGTTTATCGGGCGAGATACGTCTGTATATTTTGTTCTCTCTCTTTCCCGAGGGAGAGAGAAAGAGGCAGAGTGGATGTATTACCAGTTAATTAAGGGCGTTTGATTCTCAACCCCGACATAAATCGCAGCATCGGCGGAAATCCCGTGGAAGAAAACACGTGACATTTTTCGCCCCTCTTTTTCCGAGTTAATTACCGCATATATCGATGTATCAGAAGCGCCGCCAAACGGATTTCGATGCAACTAGGCTGAATTCCAAAGGAAAAAAAAATGACGATACATCGGTGAACTTTCGTTAGATTTCTCGATCACCGCGGTTCTAGCGGCGAGCGGTTCAAGCTTCGACCGCCACCGGTAGATCCGCGTGTACATCGGAAATTCTATTTTTTTGATTGCTCAACGTCGAGATGCTGCCTCGTCTCGAAATTTGTGAAAAAACCGAAGCTATTTAAATGTCCCGACGATATCGCACAGTATTTAGATTGTTGGAAACATATCGTTTGAAAATATTTCACGCGAACATAACCTAGAATTAACGCGGCCATATTTACATGGATGTTTCTCGAACAATGTGACATACGATAAAAACGCATAAGTACGACGGTACTTGTAAGGAAAAAGAGAGAAAAATATGACATTGATAAGGCGCGAAATACGCATATGAATATTCACGGATCGTTGGAAAGATCAGTTCGAGATATTTCGCGTAAACTTAATAGCAGGGTGGGTGAATAATGCGTGATTAGAGCGAATGTCGATCGACATTTCGAATAACCTAAAAAGCGATAGGGATGAACGCGTATGACGGTAGGAAAAGTCGGATAATCGCGGGTGAAAATCGTAGCTCGAAATATTTTGGCACGCGTCCGGTCAATTATGCGGCGGCAGATTTAAGAGAACGAGAGGTCTTTTTCGTCTCGAGCGAATAGCGATTATTAAACGCGCAGTGACACGGCAGACCGCGAGTCCAACATAAATTTATCGAGTCTTCATTACACGTCGTTTAGTTACATCTTCCGTCCTCTCTCCCATCTCTCTCTCTTTCTCTCTCTCTCTCTTCGAAACCCTCGAAACGATTTTCGCCGCTCGCATCGCCAAGAAACGCCCAGCATCCGCGAGGATTGGATCTTCGGGCCAGTTACGTCGCGAACGCGCGGGGGATTTTTTTTTCTTCTTTTTTTTTTCTTCAATCCGGGCAACGCCTCGCGTGGCCATCCAAGAATTTTCACTCTCGAAGCGAACACCGAAAAGGGTGGCGAGAAGGAGGGGAAGAGGAGAGGAAAAAACGAGCGACGATTTCGAAATTTTGCTCCACCCTGGCCGCGCGCGGGCTCTCTCCGATCCAGCAGGGGCCGGGGACCGAGGGTTGCCCGACGACTCCGCGAGACAGTTTCCCTCCGAGAGCTCGACGGTATAGTGACGCACTTTTTTTTTTCATAATCGAGGAAAAAAGTCAAAGTTTCGAACTAAAAAGTCATTCCTCCCCCGTGGGGTCGACGGACATCGTCGCTTTTCGCGTCTCGAAGTAGATCGTTTCGAGATCGCTTCGATCGATTCGACGATCATCGCTGGAATCGATCCTCGAAAGATCGTCGGTGTTTTTTTCGTTTGTTCGTCGTTCGAGCTCGAAAAATCGATGAAATTCGATCAAGTTTTCGCGAGGCAACGATTTTCTCGATGATTTTTCATTGAAAATCACGAGAATCCGGCGATTGATCGTTCGAGCGATCAAAAGTGACGTTTATCGTTTTGGACGATACGATAATAGGGATTGAGGAGGCAAAAACATGGCTGAGGAGGCATCGAAATTGTTGGAGAACGACTCGAGCGGCGTGGAAAAATGTACGAGTCCTCGCGCATCGGCGTTCAGTATCGAGAGATTGTTGGCGCCGAGGGATAATGAAATAACGAGACCGGGAAAGATTTACGATAATATCATTAATAACGTGCAACCGGATTCGTCAATGTCGTTATTGAGCGAAGACACGGATATCTCGGAAGAAACCGATGTCGTTTGTTCGACCACACCGGAACCGGAAATCAGCCGCTACGGTAAATCTCGATGTGGAATTTTTATAAAATTTTTATACCCTCGAATGGAACTAAACTATTCCAATATAAAATATACAATATACAATATACAATATATAATATACAATATATAATATATAATATATAATACATAATATATAATATATAATATATAATATATAATATATAATATATAATATATAATATATAATATATAATATATAATATATAATATATAATATATAATATATAATATATAATATATAATATATAATACATAATATATAATATATAACATATAATATATAATATATAATATATAATATATAATACATAATATATAATATATAATATATAATATATAATATATAATGTATAATATATAATGTATAATATATAATATATAATATATAATATAATTTCAATATAGCACATAAATATACTTTGTGTT